>PVJC01038681.1:0-16660 GCA_004026665.1 Murina feae | reverse complement strand
TAGCCAATCATGGAACACCATCTTAGGGGAGCCAATGAAAGATCAGGGTACTGTGTAGGCAGCTCTTGGAGGGGCTCAGGCAGGCGTTGCCATCTCCCTGGTGTGCCAGAAAGATCTGAAATGCTGGAGTAAGCTCACAGCATGCATCAGCCTCTGCACCGAGACAAAGCCTCCTGTGCTCTACCTACATCTCCCCCTTTCTTTTATTAGCGCCCGTTGGATGTGTATAGTCATGGCCTATTATGCAGTTATGCAGGCTATCATGGTGAACATACAGAAGAGGAAGAATGCTATACCAGCTAGAGTAGCCCAAATGAATAGGTTAGCAGGGTTTAGCCAAGTGAGGTGGCTGAAACCCAAAATAAGATACATTTTTTGCAGTGGTGCAATCAAAAGAGTTCTCATTGCTTATGAGAAAAAGGAAAGGGAGCCTAAAGAGGGCTGAAAGAAATGCTGGGTGGACTTACTGGTCTGTTTAGTAACATTGCCCTCCCAGCTGCCCTCTGAAGTGTTAAGAGTAGTTGACCATTTTAACACCTGGTGGTTGAAAGGATCACAGAATAAGGTTCCATTCCAAGAAACCTCACTGTGTCTGGCCCTATCGCAGGGGAACCCCACCGAACAGTTAGAGGCTCGGGTGACAGGGAATTGGAGACTATCGGTCCCCACAGGCATTAAGACCCCAGGGTGTGGCACCATAGTCCATAGAGTCTATCCGTGTGCTCCTGTACTGTTGGCAGTGATGATAGCACACATTAACAAGAATAGAGTCCCTGCTGAAGGATTCTCCTCCGGTGCCATTCGTGCCACCTGCTCCTGTAGCGCCTTGATATCGCCCCACGCTATCGGGTGAGCCCTTCTGCCTCGGGGACGTCTCCTCCGGCGGTGCCATGTCTCTTCTTCAAGTGAGAGATCCTCCATCTCCGCCACTGGTGGGGTGACTGGCCTCTGACTCATCTGTTAAGGTGTGTGGCTTGATGTCTCTCGCTGGAATCCAGAGGGGGTGTCTCTCGCCTTCTGGGAAGATACAAGCAAAACCTCTCCCTTGGGTTAATAGTGGATCGGGGCCCTTCCATATTCCTGAAAGGGGATCCCGCCATGGAACCAGGGGAAGGGGTATTGGAAGATTCCAAAGACCTCCCCAGTGCTTGTATGTTGGAGGGAGACCATGATTATCAAAATGAAAAAAGTTTAATGTGGTTAAAGCCTGTGTTAGTATAGTATATGGGTTACTTCCTATTATCCCCTCTTTCTCTTTTTGTATTTGGATTTTAAGCTCTCTTACTTGCGGGGCTGAGAGCTGTGCCCCTTCTCGTTTAAAGGCGGTAGAGTATTGTCTTCCTTACCTTTATTGGAGTGGCAGTCCCATCACCAATGAAAAGCCCTTTCTACACCAAGGGGGGGTTGTTTTTTTCCTTCTCGGAGGGAGGTTGTTTTTTTCCTGCTCCATGTTGTTTTCCCTTTTTTTTTTTTTTTTCCTGTGGCGATGTGGCCACACCCCCTTTTTGGGCATCAGCTCTTACTCTTAGATTCACGTGTTCTGGGAGCGCAGCAGCCAAAGCTGCTGCATGTCTACTGCTGACATCGCACATGCAAGGACCCAATCATCAATATTTCTGGACTTTACTGGTGCTATGGCCTGTCTATACTGCGCATTAGCTCCTTCCCATGCTAATTCTCGAGTGAGGGCATCAGCTGCCTGAGAATGAGTAACCTTTCAGTCAACAGCCTCCCATACTCTGTATAAGAACTCTGAGAAGCCTTCATTCAATCCTTGGACTAATTTGGACAATTGGGCAGGCTTCACTTTGGGATTAATTTGGGTGAACGCATGCATAGCACAGAGGCGGACCTGGTCAAAGTACCTAGGTTGGCCCTGGGCTTGAGCAGATGGGGAGGCGTATTGACCTTCCCCTTGAAGTGCCTCCACCTCCGCCTTTAAGTTAGGTGTATTACCACTTCCGGAAGCATGGTTTCGGTCTGCGAGAAGCTTAGCCTGCTCACAAAACAGTGCTTTCCACTGGATCAAGTCTCCAGGAGGTAAGATGGTTCTGGCCAAACATTTCCAATCATAGGGACAATTGAGATTAATGCTAAAATTGTCTAATAGTTGTTGAGTATGTGGGGCTGAGAGACCATCTTCCTATACTGCTTTCCTAATGGCTAATAACTCCTTTTGGTTAGGCGGAAGCCAGGCTTGTGGTTGAGTGGCTGTGGGGTTGTTGTTTACTGGGAAGGTTTGAGGGGGTGCCTGGGAGAAAGTCTCGTGAGAAGCCTCAAGACCTAAAGAAAATCTTGCGGCAGCTCTTTGCTGACATTGAACCTTATATAGTTCTGTCCAGGGGCTATCATCAGTATTTTTCAGTGTTGGTTGAGTACTTGGGGGTTTATTTGTTTTAGAAACTAGAGGAGGAGCTGTTTTCCCCTCCCCCAAAGGCTCAGACTCGGCAGTAGACTGTTTAGTTTCACTCTTGCCCGGAGGCTCTTTAACAAACAACTCCCACGCATCAGGGCTGGCAGAGGTCTCTGATGAGAAGTACTAGGGGAGGGGACCTGCCTCCACTGAGGCTGCAAGGGCCGCAGGTACCGGCAGCGATGGTTCAGGGGGGACTCCAGAGAGGCATGAGAGGAGGGCCAAAATGGCAGGGGTTAGAGAAAGTGGAAATATTTTTCCTTCATGGACCTCTGCAGACATTACAGGTTTGAGTACTTTCTCCCAGGTGCCCAGGTCCCAAACCGAGGCTTCTAACAACCAGGGGTTAAGGTGTAAAAGGCACTCCCGCAGCACCTGAAGTTCCTTTTCTGATACCTTAATTTGCCTACTCTGCAAAAGGGCCTGGAGAGCTCGCGCCTGAAAGGCACGTGAGGCGGGGGGAACATTACCCATATTGCAGAGGGTCACTCACCCGGTCCGACGTTCTGGGAGCCCCACGTTCAAGGCGCCATATGAAGCAGGGGATTTCCTAGGGGTGAGGACGGCGGAGCCCCTAGCGCTAGGACGTTTGCATGCACGACTCAGGAGACCAGGTTCTGGGACGCAGGTCTAACTTTATTGAGGAAATGCAGCCCTATTTATAGTGGAGGTAGCCAATCATGGAACACCATCTTAGGGGAGCCAATGAAAGGTCAGGGTACTGTGTAGGTGGCTCTGGGAGGGGCTCAGGCAGGCGTTGCCATCTCCCTGGTGTGCCAGAAAGATCTGAAATGCTGGAGTAAGCTCACAGCATGCATCAGCCTCTGCACCGAGACAAAACCTCCTGTGCTCTACCTACACTTTGAGAAGAGGAAGAAGAAGAAAAAGTTAAGATAAAATTATCAAGTACATGTCTATCAACAAGTGAACCTAAAAATCAAGTGAATAAAAAAAAAAAGTCTGATGAACAGAATAAACTGGTGAATAGAATAGAATCAGGGGCATAGAAAGGTAGTGAAATGACAATTCACAAGGAGCTAGAGGCTTGGGGGTATGGGAAGAGACTGGACAAAAATTATACACCTATGGATGAGGACAGTGGGGGGGATAAGGACAGTGGATGGGGTGAGAACTGGGAGGAGGGGAGATATGGGGGGGAAAAAGAGAAACAACTGTAATAAAATGAACAATAAAGATTTATTTTTAAAAAAGAAAAAACTCACATGGCTAATATGCATATGAGAAGATGTTTAACCTAATAACCAATGAAATGCCAATAAAAACCAGAGTAAGATACTATTTCATGTTTAAAACTCTGAAAGAAAAAAAAAAGACTGAAAAGTCTAAGAATATGATGTTAAGGAAACTCTCACTCATAACTGATGTGTTCTGGGTGAGGGCTCTAGAAAACAGATTAACTAAAGTTTCCTTTTGCTTCCTAGGAAATCAGATTTTTGGAGACACACCTCCCTTTTTATAATATAACAAGATCTTGATAATGGTGAGAATTTCAAGTCAAGAAGAAAGGGGAGGAGAAACCAAAATGGCGGCATAGGTAAGCACCTGAAATTGCTGCCTCGCCCCACCACTTCAAAACTACAACTAAAAGAAAAAACAAACATCATCCAGAACCACCAGAAGGCTGGCTAAGTGGAAATTCTACAACTAGAAGGAAAGAGAAAAGCATACTGAGACTCTGAAGAGATGCAGAAGTAAAGTGCAGAGGTATGGAGGCGCTCGGAAAGGGCTGCCAACTGAGGTCGCTGTCGTATTTTTCAAATGGGAGGGAGACACAAGCTCCTGGCTGCTCTGAACTCCAGTTTCAGTCAAGTCTCTGGGGACCCAGATTCATACCGGGAGAAACTGGACTGTCTGGCATCAGGGGAACTCCAGGGTGGCTTTCTCTCATAGGTGCTTGCAGCAATTACCCCTGGACACTGAGACCCATGGCCTGATAGAGCAGGGCTGAGAATCAGCCATAGCTGTTTGCTCCACCCTGTTGATTCCCTGAGACCCTGTCCCAACCAAGCTGCGGCAAAGGCTTTTGTATGTGAAAGAACTGGCCATTTGCCATCTAACATTACCTAACAAACTGCAGCTGGGTCAGAAAGACCCAGAACATCCAAAAGAAGGCCCAAGGCCCCACAGCAGCTTGCACTGCTTCACAGCTGGGCCTCATCAGGGCACCTCCAAACTCCAAAGAAGAAGAATCTGCAGATCTCTCTGTAGCTCCTGCTGGGTAGCCTTCGGCAGAGGCTAAATTAGCACCTCCTTATAGATCCAAGAGCCAGTGTACCCAGTGGTCAGAGTGTGACCATCCAGATTACAACTCCTCAGAACCATAAGGGACACACTCAGGGGGCAGACTCAGTGTACACCAAAGCTCCATTGAAACAAGTCTTGCCCCCATAAGGGTGTCTCTAGCAAAGAAGTTCTCCCACCATAGACACAGCTGATTCTCACAGCCAATTGGCCTGGAGGTCAATTCCTCCCAGTAATACCAACAACAATCAAGGCTTAACTACAACAAGACTGTGCACAAAGTCCACATAGGGGTGCACCAAGAGTATCCACCTCCGGTAATTGGGTAGGCTGAGCAACTGGGCCCTATAGAACACCTAGCACAGAAAGCCACTCTATCAACACAGGGAAGCAGCCAAAATGCGAAGACAAAGAAACAGCTTTCAAATGACAGAAATGGAGGAAAGCAAACTACTGGATATAGAGTTCAAAACCATGGTTTAAGGTTTTTCAATAATTTTCTAGAAACCACTGATAAATTTAGTGAGACCCTCGAGGATACGAAAAAGGACCAATTAGAAATTAAGCATACACTGACTGAAATAAAGAATAATATACAGAGATCCAACAGCAGCCTAGAGGATCGTAAGAATCAAGTCAAAGATCTGAAATACAAAAAGCAAAAAATACCCAACCAGAAAAGCAAAAAGAAAAAGAATCCAAAAATATGAAGATAGTGTAAGGAGCCTCTGGGACAACTTCAAGCATACCAACATCAGAATTATGGCGGTGCCAGAAGAAGAGAGAGAGCAAGATATTGAAAACCTATTTGAAGAACTAATGACAGAAAACTTCCCCTACCTGGTGAAAGAAATAGACTTACAAGTCCAGGAAGCACAGAGAATCCCAAACAAAAGGAATCCAAAGAGGACCACATCATAATGAAAATGCCAAGGGCAAAAGACAAAGAGAGAATCTTAAAAGCAGCAAGAGAAAAAACAGTTAGTTACATACAAGAGGGTACCCATACGATTGTCAGCTGATTTCTTAACAGAAACTATGCAGGCCAGAAGGAAGTGTCAAGAAATACTCAATGTGATGAAGAACAAAAACCTAGAACCAAGATTACTTTACCCAGCAAAACTATCATTCAGAATTGAAGGTCAGATAAAGAGCTTCACAGATTAGAAAAAGCTAAAGGAGTTCATCATCACCAAACCAGAATTATATGAAATGCTAAAAGGTATTCTTTAAGAAGAGGAAGAAGAAGAAAAAGGTAAAGGTAAAAATTATGAACAAATACATATGTATCAACAAGTGAATCTAAAAATCAAGTGAATAAAAAAAATCTGATGAACACAATAAACTGGTGAATAGAATAGAATCAGGGGCATATAAAGGGAGTGGACTGACAATTCTCTGGGGGAAAGGAGTATGGGGGGTGTGGGAAGAGACTGGACAAAAATCGTACACCTATGGATGAGGACAGTGGGGGCGGGGGGTAAGGGCAGAGGGTGGGGTGGGAACTGGCAGAAGGGGAGATATGGGGGTGGGGGGAAGAGGAACAACTGTAATAACCTGAACAATAAAGATTTAATAAAAGAAGAAGAAGAAGGAAGGGGACTTGTATGCTAGTGAGAAGGTTAAGATGTCTTCAGGCAAGAGAGCTTTTAGCCCTCCCTTAAATCTCACCAACAATCAACTGCCAACAAAACCTTCAATCAAACCAGACCTTCCTGTTCCTTTAATGAGATTAATTCTTTTCTCTTAGCCCCTTATTCCTGCTCAATTGAGTGGGTCCAGTCAACTGAGTAAACTTAAAAAAAAAATAAATTCCTCGCCTCCCTTCTGCTATACAGAAACTGAAATAAAACTTTGTGTCCTTACCAAGGCAACTGTCTCAGTGCTTATCTTTGAGTAAATAAGGAGACAGCCATAGAGAGCCAAAGGGTCCAGCACCAGACCCTCTACTTATTCCCAGCAGACCCCAATGGAGAATGATTTGGAAGGGAGAATAAATAAAATAAACCAATACTATTTTGCATAATAGAATAGAGGACTGACTTAATGAACAGTAGCACACCTTACAAATTATGAGACAGCCCAGCTGGTGTGGCTCAGCGGCTAACTATGAACCAGGAGGTCACACGGTTGATTCCCAGTCAGGGCACATGCCTGCGTTGCAGGCTTGATCCCCAGTGGGGGACATGCAGGAGGCAACCAATCAATGATTATCTCTCATCATTGATGTTTCTATCTCTCCCTCTCCCTTCCTCTCTGAAGTCAATAAAAATATTTTTTAACAAAACAAATTATGAGGCATTTAGGGAGATATTTTCCTTATTCTTATTTGTCTAAAAAATTCTGTCTCTGGAAATCCATGTCCTCCATAAAATGAGTATGTGTGTGTAAGAGAGAGGAGGGAAGAGGGGAAGAAAGGGAGAGATAAAGAGAGAGACAGAATTTGAGAGAAGAAACAGAAGTGACTCAACTTACCTGGCTGAAAGATCTTGTAAGGACACAAAGGAGAACTACTGCCCACTCTGGACTACAGTGTGAAACTTGAGTACCAAATTCCTCATGTCCATCTACACAGTTCTACGTGATCAGATCTGCTATCGCACTACCCTGGGTTAGATGAATGCTATTACTTTAGGCCAACAGTTCTCAACCTGTGGATTGCAATCCCGTTGGCGGTGGAACGACCCTTTCACAGGAGCCGCCTAAGACCATCCTGTATATCAGATATTTACATTATGATTCATAACAGTAGCAACATTACAGTTATGAAGTAGCAACGAAAATAATTTGATGGTTGGGGGTCACAACAGGAGGAACTGTTTTAAAGGGCCAGAAGGTTGAGAACCACTGCTCTAGGCCCAACCACTCAGACTTGAGAAAAAATATTCCAAGAGGAAAGAAAGGAAAGGAATTGCTCTTAGGATGAGATCAAACCCTAAGGATGGGTGTCAGGCTTCCCAAACACTACTTGGAGATACTCATGGGGAGTTAGAAGTAGGGACTATATGAAATAGGAACAATGCTGAGGACAATACTCATAAAAAGATTCTCAGTTTCCTTACCAGCTTCTTATAGTTGCTGACTTCATTTGAGGCCACTTCCCTCCAATCTCTACCTCCTTCTTTACATCACCTTCTCCTCTATGTATATAATATCTTACGCCCTCTCTCTAGGACACTTGCAACTGGATTTAAGGTCTACCAGGATAATCTACTCACATCGAAGCCTTAATCTAATCTAATCTGCAAAGATGTTTTAATTACACAGTAATTTTTACAGATTTCAGGGATTAGGATCTGATATCTTTGTGTGATCATTTTCCAGCATCTACAGTCACTCTCCTCTTCCTCTTAGATGCTCTAAAAAGTCATATTTATCACCTACATTTAAATTTTCATCTCCTACCTTTTAATTTCCTTTAATTGTCCCCCAACTTTTCAGCAAAGAAAGTCAAATGCCATCATACAGTCATGTGTGAGTTGCTGGTAACAGAGTAGAAATTAAGAAAGCATGCTATGAAATGGAAAAAATGCCTTGTCCATATCAAACTCTCTGCTTGTCCCTATGGAGAGAAGCAACAGTCAGTCTATCAAAGAGATGTGGCTGAGAATTCAGGAAATAACCAGTGGCCACAGGGTGAGTGGGTGTGTAGTAGCATTGAACGCAATGAAAAGGCATAAGATGCTAAGATCATTTTCCAAGTTATTATCCCAATAGAGCTTGCAAATAAAAACTTCCAATTTTCTATGTTTGAGTAAGCTCACCCTGAAAAGGGAGCAAATAAAGACTTTTACTCCAGAACTTAAATGCTTTAACAATAATCTTTCTTCCATCCCTTTGCCCTCTCAAAGTTTCCACTCCCACACACCTCCCTCTTTTCTCCTCCTTTTCCCTATCTCCCTGCCTCCCTCCCTTCTCTCCCTCCACAGCCCCTTGTCTCCTAGTAACACTATTAACTCAAACAAGACTCGCCAAAATCATTATCTACTCCTGCCTTTCTCACCACTGCCATTACAAGCATCACTCAAAACCAAAAGGAAAAAAAAAAGTATCTTGATTCCACACAGTGCATGACCATGGAAAATGACAGATCGAGATATAGTGCATTGTGTGTGCTGCCAATGGTGATATTGCTATAGTGATTTCATCATCCTGACACGTTCATAATACCCTGACACTGCTGTCTTATTACACCTCATGCTACGAGGTTGCTGCCTAAGCTATACAGCTCAGGGTGACATATTGCACTGAGCACAGCAGCATCACTGTTCACATCTCACCTACACGTTCTACCACATGCTGGGGCGTGTTCAGCCCTGCCCTGCCCGAGTGGGGGGAATGAAGGGCATGAGGACAAGGGCAAGGGGTGTTGATACCTGATTGAAATGGAAACTAAATGGCTTTTTTTTTTCCAGCTGGGCTTTTCTGAGGAGGTGCTCCTGCACAAGGCCATCAACATCAGGTGTGAAACACTGATGAAGAGGCTGGTCACAAAGCAGAGGAGATTCTCCTGATAACGCAATTACTGGTAGACAAGGGGGCCTCTCACCCCCTCAACAATGAAGCAATAACAGTCCACAGTGAACCAGGGAAGTCAGCTGTCAATGAAACCCATACATCTTTATCCCTGTTCCTATACTCTGCACCTTTCCCAACCCTTGCCCCCCCAAAATAAGCAAAACAAAACAAACCCAGCAGGGGTTTTTGGCTTTGTTTTGTTTCAAATAATTTTTTATTGATTTTTAGGAAGAGAGGAAAGAAAGAGAGAGAGAGAGAGAGAGAGAGAGAGAGAGAGAGAGAGAGAGAGAGAAACATTGATGTGAGAGCAAAACATACATCAACTGCTGCCTGCACACCCCCTACCAGGGGATCAAGCCCACAACCCAGGCATGTGCCCTGACTGGGAATCAAACAGGCAACCTTTTGGTGCACTGGTTGATGCCAGACCAATTGAGCCCCATCGGCCAGGCCCAGCAGTTTTTAAGTGATGATTACAAGATTCTAGTGTCTACTTTGGAATGAGCAAAATCAATTGCCCTCATTTAGGTTCCCTAGAAGCAGGCCCTGTGGCAATCATTCAAGCACCAGAAGTTTCTTCGGGAGGTACAAGAAGCATACCTCCAGTAGGTGAGTGGCAAGTGAGAGGGAAGAGAAGGAAGCCAACGAAGTTGTGACAGCAAAGCAGCTGCCACAATGGGGGGCATTGGAGCTTAATACCATGGGGAAACTGGGAAACAGTATAAAACACATATCCCCAGGACATCCCACTCAAGGGGCAAGGGGGTGGGGTATCTGCCCCTAAACCCTATTGCTCCCTTAGAGGAGCAATCCAACACTTCTGGTCACTCATTCCATCCTGCTAGGTACAGGATAGCATTACCCCACAACAGAACCCCTGGGAATGGCATATTTAATTAGTGATGTGGATAGTCGTTGATATCAAAACCTAAAACTAAATCACAGGAATAAATCTCTGCCAACACACAAAAAAGTACTAGGCTAAGACTCAATGACCCAAAGAGAACTTCGCTATTGTCATAAAACCATATTATATGTTATAATATGTTATAACCATGTTATAATTAACATGCTATGCACTTTGGACATCAGAGGAAACACTCGTAGTGCTTGTACCCATTGGTTTTCATTTTGCACAAGAACAAGTGCACAAGTTTTTTCCCATGTTGCTCAGGCAGCTGCATTCTCAGTGAGCCGTTAGGGTTGGCTGCAAGGAAAATTGTGAAGGAGATGAGGTTTGCTTTCTTTTTCTCAGCCTCCTCTTTCTGCTTTTTAGCTCTTCTCTTGGAGCCCCTTCCCCACCCAGACCCTGTCAAGACCACATCTCAGAAAAGGTTCTGATATTAGTCATTACACTCAATTATAACTTTCATTCATTTAAAAATATTTAGCCTTAACTGGTTTGGCTCAGTGGATAGAGCATCGGTCTGCAGACTCAAGGGTCCCAGGTTCGATTCCGGCCAAGGGCATGTACCTTGGTTGCGGGCACATCCCTGGTAGGGGGTGTGCAGAAGGCAGCTGATCGGTGTTTCTCTCTCATCGATGTTTCTAACTCTCTATCCCACTCCCTTCCTCTCTGTAAAAAAATCAATAAAATATATTTTTTTAAAAAAACTTAAGGCCATCTATTTAAAAAATATATATATTTAATAATCAACTTATTTTAGGCCTGACACCATGCTGGGTGCTGGGGTTGTAGAAATATAACTCACAATCTCTGTCTATACAGTGTGGTAAGTATTGGATTAACACAGACAGAGTGGTATGAGGGCCTTGGTGAGTGGCTGCTAGGAAGTGCTTCTTGAATTGGTGATTCAAAGGCTTTGTCCCCTGTTAAATGCACTTCTGAGCATGCCCTGACTGGTTTGGCTCAGTGGATAGAGCATCGGCCTGCGGACTGAAGGGTCCCAGGTTCGATTCCGGCCAAGGGCATGTACCTCAGTTGAGGGCACATCCCTGGCAGGAGGCAGCTGATCGATGTTTCTCTCATCGATGTTTCTAACTCTCTATCCCTTTCCCTTCCTCTTTGTAAAAAAAAAAAAAATTAAAAAAAAAATTAAAAAAAGAAAAAAAAGAATGACTGAGCAGCCAAAAAGGATGAAAGGAGGGAATGGAAGGAAGCACCTTGCTCCAAATTCCTAAATCCCATGCTGTTGCCATAAGGAGTTAATGCATCTGGGCAGTTTCCTCTTCCACCTACATGTATAGAGGTGGGCTATTGCCACAACCTGCAGAACAAATTGAAAACTGAGCAGACAGCAGCAGTAGGCACACCTGTTCTGAAATTCTGCTGTGCATAAAGGATGTTTTTTAATTGGCTTGCACATTCTGGAAAAAAAATAGGGGGATTTTCTATTTATAGATGAATTCAACATTTGGATAATGATGTTCTCTTGGCTTATTATTTAGTATGGAAATTTCCTCTGTATTTCTGTTTACACCTGTTTGAGTCCCTCATCCCTGCATCTCAGAGCCCAAAGAAAAGTCTCTGTGTCTTGCATTTTTTCATCTGCAGGAAGAAGCTAATAATATCTTTCAGAGAAGTTGGGAGGATTAAATGAAATAATGTAAAGCACTTGGAGACCAATGGCTGACACTGTGGAGGCTGTTAGTGCTGTGGGGAGTTTAGGAAAACAGGGTTTGAGAGGTCATTGCTCCCAACAAGCTCCAAGTTTGTCTGAGAGATTACAATCAAATCTTAGGCTGTGCTTTTTAAGAATAGTTATCAAATGCTTCCTGACTTCTTAGAAAGGAAACAAATAGATCCTTGAAAATACAGATATGCCTGGAAAGAGGCTAACCTGATCGCCTTGCCACCCAAGAGCAGCCATTCTCAAGTATGTAAGCAGCTGGTCAATAAGCAGGATATCATCATAGCTTGAGGGCTACCCTACTGGGTTACACACAAACACAACTAAGCACAGGATCCCAGACATTTGGCATACACACACATCCAACAAGTACAGTGATACCCATACAACAAACACATCTAATTCAAGAGAGTTTACGTGTTATAATATTAGTGCACTCCTTTCTTTATTTTTTTAATCCTCAATGGGGGATATGTTTTTATTGATTTTTAGAGAGAAAGGAAAGGAGAATCACAGAAAAACAACATGAGAGAGAAACATCAATCAGTTGCCTCCCTTATGTGCCTCAACTGGGAACAGAACCTTCAACCTTTTGGTATACAGTGGATGTTCTAATCAACTGAGCCACACAACCAGGACTGCACTTCTTTTCTGTAGTGTAAATTGCAATGTCAGAATTATCTTACAAACCAGGGTCAGTAAACTCTTCAAAGGTCGAAATAGTAAACATTTTAGACTTTACAAGCCAAGGAGCAATATCCTCAATTCTTAGGCAATCATCTATATATATAAAAGCCTAAACAATAGGCCGATTGGCCAGTAGCTATGACACGCACTGATCACCAGGGGGCAGATGCTCAATACAGGAGCAGAAACCACAGGCATGGAAACAAGGAACAGACTGATGACTCTCAGAGGGAACAGTGAGAAGAGATTAACCAAAGATCTTATATGCATACTAGGGGCCTAGTGCACGGATTCCTGCAACAGTGGGGTCCCTAGGCCTGGTCTGCAGGGATCAGGCCAAAACCAGCTCTCCTACAACCCCAAGGGGTACTGGATTGTGAGAGGGTGCAGGTCAGACCAAGGGACCCCACTGGTGTACGAATCCATGCACCAGGCCTCTAGTTCTAGTATAAAGACTAATAGTCTTTTTAAATTTTGCATTTAAATATGTAAAAACCATCCAGAGCTTAAGAACTGGATCTGGCCCTAGGGTCTGTAATTTGCCAACCTCTATTATAAAAAAATAAAACTAAGGGTTTCAACTGTTGTGTTGCTTTATAAATTTCAATACAAATAAGAATGCAGTTCCAGCCTAATAGACATTCTCCAGAGGTGTATTGTATCCGTCACTCACCTCTAAGAAATCATCTATGAATCCTAATGTGTCCCCAAGCCCAACACATACCCACTTCCACGTGAAATGACACATCTACTATTGCCTGAAATTTCTCCATTCAAACTTCAGTTTTTGCACTAAATAGATTATCTTTTTTTATGAACACACTTAGAGGGACAGTACATTAAGTTACCAAATCTTTAACAATAATTTATTTTCTGAAATGGCCTTTTCTTCACGTGGGAAATCTTGAACAATCTAAACTAATAAAAGCGGGATAGTAAAATTAACCGTTTCTCCGGGACGCCCAACAGCCAATCAGAGCGGTTGTATGCAAATTAACCCAGCCAACATGGCGGCCGCCACTCATGGAGTAAACGGCAGCGTCCGTTGCAGCAGGAGCGAAAGTGAAACTGCCTGCGTGCTGGCTCCTTAGCCTTGACAGAAAGCAAAACACACATTTGCAACATAATAACAATCATAGAATCCTCGGAGCTGAAGCCGGGCCTGAGTCTAAGAGTAACAACATTGTTTCATTATAGAAGCTGCGAGGTGAGGCAGAGAGGAGGCTTCGTTTACTAGGAAGCCTCGCCTTAAAGGAACAGCATCAATTATAGAAGATAAACCAACCCCAAAAACCTGCGTCCAGCCAGCCTTGCTGGGACGTTGGGTCAATGGGAGCTGTGGGCATCCTTAAAGCCTAAAAGTGCCAATCAGCCCATCACCCATGCTGGCCACAGCCCAATGGGGTGAGGGACGTTCCTGGGGGGCTTGGCCAGCCTGCACACAGCCATCAGCCCATCACCCAGGCTGGTCAGGCAGGCCAGCAGGTGGACATCCCCAGAGGGGTCCCAGACTGTGAGAGGGCACAGGCCGGGCTGAGGGACTTCCCGAGTGCACAGAGCAGCTGCAGGGTGGAACAGCACAGGACCCAGGACCCGTGAGTGGGAAACAGGCGGCAGAGTTGGAGGGCACCGGGAAGCGGGTACGAGGTGGCAGGGGGTCAGTGGGCTGCTTGGTGGGCTTCCCAGGCCCTTTGCGGGGAATCGAGGAGCGGGTAAGAGGTGGCAGGCAGTCGGCAGCCTGCTTGGTGGGCTTCCCAGGCCCCTTGCAGGGCATCGGGGAGCGGGTAAGAGTGCCAGGGGGTCGGTGGCCTGCTTGGCAGCTGTCCAGGCCCTTGGAGGGGCATTAGGGAGTGGGAAAGAGGCAGCAGGGGGTCAGTGGCCTGCTTGGTGGGCTTTCCAGGCCCCTTGCAGGGCACCAGGAAGTGGGAAAGCAAGGTGGCAGGCCGGGGAGCGGGAAAGAGGCGGCGGGGGGGTCTCGGCCTCCTTGGCGGCTGCCCAGGCCCTTTGCGGGGCACCGGGGAGCAGGAAAGCAAGGCTGCAGAGGCCGGGGTCCTGCTTGGCAGCTCCCCAGACCCCTTGGCAGCACCAGGAAGTGGGAAAGGAAGGTAGCAGGGGACAGGTGAGTGGGAAAGAGTCGGCGGCCTGCTTGGCAGCTCCCTAGGTCCCTTCCGGGGATCAGGGAGCAGGAAAAGGCTGGCCTGACCATGAGGCGGGGTTTTCCCTGCTTTCTGGTGGCTGGAGGAAGATGGGCAGTAGGCAAGCTTGGGAGGCAGGCAGCACCCAGCCCTGGCCACAGCTCAAAAAAGAGAACAACATGCAGGGGAGGGCAAGAGTCTGAGAGATCAACCTAGAGGGGGTGCCTGCTCCAAGCCTTGACGGTGTGCCTGGGGGCAGGTTCCCAGCAGGTAGACACACACAGGAGGACTGCTCCGAGCCTCAGATGTGGCTGGGGGCAGGTCCCCAGTGGCCACACACACACACACACACACACACACACACAAAAGGCGCCTGGCAGACTGGGGCCATCATAAGACATCCACTGAGGGGTCCCAGACTGTGAGAGGGCACAGGCCAGGCTGAGGGACTCCCTCCACTCTGAGTGCACAAATTTTTGTGCACCAGGCCCCTAGTGTATGAATAATAAAAGAACACCAAAATAAGTGAGAGTAAACAAGGGAGGTCCTTGAAGAAATTCGGAATGTCTCCTAATTACATGTCAATTAAAAAGACAATTAGAGCCCTAGCTGGTTTGCCTCACTGGATAGAACATAGGCCTGTGGACTGAAGGGTTCTGGGTTTGATTCTAGTCAAGGGCACATGACCAAGTTGCAGACTCCATCCCCAGGAAGGGGCATGAAGGAGGCAACAGATCGATAATTCTCTCTCATCATTGATGTTTCTATCTCTCTTTCTCCCTCTCCCTCCCTCTCTGAAATCATTAAAAATATATATTTTTTACTCATACAACTTAACAAAAAGAAGACAAACAATCCAATCAAAAAATGGGCAACAGACTTAAATAGATACTTTTCAAAAGAAGACATAAGGAAGGTCAAGAGACATATGAAACATGTTCAAAGTCACTAATCATCTGAGAAATGCAAATCAAAAATGACAATGTGGTACTATCTCACACCTGTCAGAATGGCTATCATCAACAAATCAACCAATGACAAGGATGCGGAGAAAAAGGATCCCTCGTGCACTGCTGGTGGGAATGCAGACTGGTGCAGCCACTGTGGAGAACAGTATGGAGTTTCCTCAAAAAACTAAAAATGCAACTCCCATTTGACCCAGTGATCCAACTTCTAGGAATATATCCCAAGAAACTAGAAAAACCAATCAGAAAGGATATATGCACTCCTATGTTCATGGAAGCACAAATTACCATAGCTAAGATCTGGAAACAGCCTAAGTGCCCATTAGCAGATGAATGGATTAGAAAACTGTGGTACATCTACACAATGGAATACTATGCTGTGATAAAAAAGAAGGAATTCTTACCATTTGCAACAGCATGAATGGAACTGGAAAGCATTATGCTAAGTGAAATAAGCCAGTCAGAGAAGATAAATATCACATGATCTCACTCATTTATGGAATATAATGAACAACATAAACTGATGAACAGAAACAGAGACACATGGATCAGACCATCAAACCTCAGAGGGAAGGTAGGGCAGGGTGGAGGTAAAGGGGAAGAGATCAACCAAAGGACTTGTATGCATGCATATAAGCCTAACCGATGGATACAGACACCAGGGGGGTGAGAGCATGGGTGGGGGGGGATGGGAGGGGCAATGGGGCAATAAGGACACATATGTAATACCTTAACCAATAAAGAAAAAAAATATTTTAAAAAATAAAAATAAGCAAAATGAACAAAATACATGAAAAGAAATTTTACTAAAGTGATGCATAGAATGCCAAAATGCCTATGTACAGATGCTTCACATTTTTAGTCACAAAGAATCCATAATGAGATACCACTACCTCCCTTACTCAAATGGCTAAAATTAAAAAGCATAATGATATTAAGTGTTAGTAAGATTGTGGAATAATTGGAATACTCAGACATTGCTGGTGGATATGTAAAACAATATAGTCACTTTAATACACTGTTTCACAGCTTCTTAGAAAAAGCTCATACACTTACCATGTATCTCAGAAATTCCTCTCCAAGGTATCT
>PVJC01038680.1:0-16634 GCA_004026665.1 Murina feae | reverse complement strand
TTACACAAGTTGGAGCATAGTACACAAGTTGGAGGCAAAGAGAAATTTAAGACCCACGTTCCTGATTCCAAGGCATAAAAGCTACACTAAAGGAAAAATAAATACTATACTGGGATATTGACAAGTGCGATTCTCCCATTTACTCAATATAGTTCTCTCACTAAAGTTGTATTCTCCAAGTACTTCAGGGTAAGATTATTTATTGGGAGGCAAAAGAAAATATTAGAACTTTCATGGATGTTCATTTTGTAATAAGGAAGATAGAGAGGTAAGGAAAGAGGGGAGAATTAGGCTTTATGAATATTTCATATATAGAATGACCCTATGCATTAGTTTGCATAGTACCTACTTATTATGGATTATGTTTCATAGCTTTATTAAATACTCATCCAAGCCCTAACCGGTTTGGCTCAGTGGATAGAGCGTCAGCCTACGGACTGAAAGGTCCCAGGTTCCATTCCAATCAAGGGCAATTACCTTGGTTGCGGGCATGTCCCCAGTGGGAAGTGTGCAGGAGGCAGCTGGTCGGTGTTTCTCTCTCATCGATAATTCTAACTCTCTATCCTTCTCCCTTCCTCTCTGTAAAAAAAATCAATAAAATATATTTTAAATAAATAAATAAATAAGTACAAGATAAAAACAATGATAATATAATCAATTCTAACAAGAAGTCGCCACAAAATAATTCAAAATTATCAAGAACAACATTTAAAATATAAAATTATTTTCACTACTTTTAAGCTATTTTATTTTATTTTATTTTATTTTATTTTATTTTATTGATAGGGTAGATGTTTTCTTTTTTGTTAGAGCAGAAGGGGCAGGGAGAGACAGAGAGAGAAACATCGATGTGAGAGAGCACATTGATTGGTTGCCTCCCACACAGCACCCTGACCAGTGCCAGGGATTGAGCCTGCAACCAAGGTATATGCCCTTGGCCGGAATCTAACCCAAGACCCTTCACTCTGATGGCCAAGGCTCTATCCACTGAGCCAAACTGCCTAGGGCTCCACTACTTTTATTATTATTATTGATTTCAAGTAGGCAGGGAGAGAGAAATAAAAACTTCTATGTAAGAGAGAATCATTGATCATCTGCCTCCTGCAAGCCCCCTTCTGGGACTGAACCTGCAACCCAGACATGTGCCCTGACTGGGAATCAAACTGTTACCTCCTGGTTTATAAGTTGAAACTCAACCACTGAGCTATGCCAGCTGGGTGGTTCCACTATTTTTAATAGTAAACTCAGCTTGGTAAATTAATGTACCTTGAGATACTAATTATAGTAGTACATATATATAATTAAAAATTAAATATACACATATTGAGACTGAATGTTCAAAACATTTTACTACTAGATTTAAGCAATAAAAATTTAAAAATGATGCCTGGTCTGTGTGGCTCAGTGGTTGAGTGTCAACCCATGAAGCAGGAGGTCACAGTTCAATTCTAGTTCAGGGTGCATACCCAGTGCAGGCTCAATCCCCAGTTTGGGGGGGGAGGGCGTTCAAGAGGGAGCCAATCGATGATTCTCTCATCATTGATGTTTCTATCTCTCTCTCCCTCTACTTTCTTCTCTCTGCAATCAATAAAAACAAATAAAAAATAAAAATATTAAAAAGAAGAAGCTTGGAGGTCAGTGCTATAAATATAAATCCCATAAAAATCACTTCTCTTTGGGTGGGACATAATGTGAAATGTCCCATTGCTACTTTAGAAAGCTGCACAAAGCTTCACTCCCCAAGGCTCTTTTTCTGTGTTACGTCTGTTTCATAATCAAAGAGCTGTGGAATTCTCCCTCTCCATAGCCTGTCATATTGTGCCTTCAGACAGACCCATGTCATTTAATTCTACAAAGACAATTTTTCCCCCGTCTGGTAGGCCTATTCCATTCCTCTCCTGTAGATTCCCCATCACATCCTTTCTCCTCCATTCCTCCCCATCTGTGTGGCTTCCACCCTCATGGTCCACTGAGTCTGAATTACTCAAATGCCCACGTGATCACATTCTGAATCCATCCAATGTAAGATGTCATTATTTCTTCTGTTTTCCTGATTTTACCATCATTTGACTGAATCTCAGATCTTTGTCCCCAGCTTGACCTTTCACATAATCTCCATATGTCCAAATGGTTAGTTTCCTACAGCTCACCACAAGTTCAATGTGTATAAACAAAACAAATTGTTTTCCACCTATCTTCCCAATTTTCACTACCTTATCAGAAATATCTCAGAACTGCTAGGACACAATTTTTACTGTCTCATTCAGAAACATTTCAGGACTGCTAGGACCACAAATCAGATGACTCCAATCCCGCTCTTTCATTAACTGTTTCACTCAGCCTGATACAGAGGCCTGGCAATGTTGCTTTTAAGAGGACCCACAGATTTGATGTTTCTTCTCTTTAGCACTCCCTCTCCTCCCCCTCCCTCCACCCCCCAGGTCCTCATCAATGTACACCTGCATTTTTCCTGCTTCCTTTTTTTTTTAAATCCTCACCAGAGGTTATGTTTTACTGATTTTAGAGAGAGGGGAAGGGGGAAGAGAGAGAGAGAGAGAGAGAGAGAGAGAGAGAGAGAGAGAGAGAGAGAGAAAGAGAGATCAACCAGTTGCCTCCCATATGCACCCCATTGGGGCTCAAACCTGGGTATGTGCCCTGACTAGGAATCGAACCAGCGACACTTTGGTGCACAGGCCAATGCTCCAACCAACTGAGCCACGCCAGCCTGAGCTTTCCTTTTGCCTGGCTGCCTTCTGAAGCCAAAATTTCCCCCTCTAGCCCTTTAGCCTCCAGCTAGGCCAATCTCAAAAATCACACATCCAAACACTTTTTGCTTGGCATATAGCATCTTTCTGAGCAGACCACCGTATAACAAGCCCAGTTTACCTCTGACTTCAATAGATGCTCTGTTTCCATTGGAATATCATTGATTTCCTGCCTTCCATACACATTTCAGTCAGATTTGCCTATTCTATATGCTCTGCTTTTACATGCTCTTCCATCAGACAACCTGAACTAAAATCTCAGCTCTGTTAGCACTTTGACCTTAGAGAAACTAACAGTTCTGAACCTCAATTTCTTCACATGTAAACAGAGTATATCCATCTAATTCCAGGACTGTTGAAATGATTATATGGTGTAATGTATGGAAGGGTTATTTATTTAGCCCAGCATCCAGCACAGAGATTGTAATTATGCCTCCTTTCAGGACTAGCAAAAACTGATTAGCAAAATGAATGTCATATGGCACAAACATTCAGTTAGGTGAGTGAAGAATAGTGGTGAGAAGGACCAAAGTTTTGCCATCCTAAAATATGCCTTTTGGGATAATGATTTGAGATTGGTTATTAAGAAACAAAAGACTCTGAAAGAACCTTTGACTCTTTCCCTTTACCTGCCTACAGGAATTCAGATAGAAAAACCTGCTTCAAATAGGGAACTTTAGCATATTCACTTTAGCTCATATGAATTAAGTGTGACAGACAGAGAAATCTAGCAGAGGCTGTTAGTTGAATATCCCTGTGTCCCACTTCTGGGTGACCCAACAAGAATTGGTTTATCAGATATTTCTTATTTCTTGTTGTGGGTGAAAAAGAGGCACTATAATAAATCTGACAGGTCCAATTACTGAAAATAATCTCATAGGGTGATCTGATCATAAAGTTCTAACTGGGCAGGTCATGGTGGGTATCACAGCCCAGGCATACAACTTGTTGAGTAAAAGGTTATCTTTGCCTTAAGCAAGCCCTATTGTTCTTGTTCATCTGGGCCACCACACCTTTGAAATGCCAGAGTTATTCTCTTTTTCAGAGCCCTAGGAGGTATTAACTACCCTCAAGGGAGCACATAATTTAATTATCCTATGCCCTGCTTTCTGCAACCTGCTTGTAATCTTCCCTTCTTCCCTCCTTAATCCCAAATATTCCAAATGCATAAAAGAAGCTTCGAAATTGTTATTCTCTGGAGCATTTGAGATCTTGCTTCCCAGCATATGTCATCAGCTTGGTTCAAACAGATTCTTATAAAAATTTCCTATAGGTTTGGTCATTTTTATGTTGACATAGTCTATCTGGGAATTACCTACTTTTCCTTTAAAATCCTAGACTCCTGGCCTCTTCTCCTTCATCCAAAAATGGCATATAAACCTCAACTGCCCAGTACATCTTTGGCATACCCATATATTCTTACGGCACACCCACATGTACATCCATCATAAATTTTGGACATTTTCTCTTGTCAATCTGCCTCATGCCAATTTGATTTTTAGCCCAGCTAGATCATCTTAAAAGATGGGAGGAAAATTATTTATTGCATTCCCACAGTAGTAAATGCTCAATGTATGTTGGCTTAACCACCTTTAATCTCTAACATAATTCCACACTTATACTTGTATTTCCTGTTCACAAAGACACTAAAATATTTCATTCTTCCTTAAAACTCCCATGATAAATGACAGGCTCTCTGTAATTCTTCCCTATGTGTTGTCCCATCTCCCCAACTAGGTTGTACTTTTCTTGAGGTCAAGGACTCTGATATTACAGCTGACATTTTTGAAGGGTGGACTGTAGGTTAGGACTTTACATTTATAAACCCATTTAGCTCTCACAATAACCCAATGACAGCTTGCTATATTATGAATCAGGGTATAGGTGCTTAGGATGCCAGTATATCTACCCAAAGGCACAAGGATAGTGTGCTACAGGTTACTGCTTCCCAAGGTATGGGATCCTACCCACTCAGGTAGGGATGCGATTGCTTAGTATTCATTGATTCACAGACTGGTGTAAAACCTCTTATTTTGTAGGTAGCTTTCAGGTAAGCTCCAGTCATGTGGCTTTAAGACTGAGAAAGCACTACTGCCACCTTCCTATCCCCCCTGAAGATGAAAATGCCCCTTAAAGAGCATCCTAAAAGAATCAGAATTACACACAAAAGCCAAGATTACTACTACCAGTTGCTTTGCTACCCAAAGTTTCTTATATCATGTAGGAAATTGTTAGGGTCTGAATGTTTGCATTCCCTCTAAATTCATATGTTAAATAGTTATTCCCAAGGTGTTAGAAGGTTGAACTTTGAGGGTTTATTTGGTCATTAGGGTGGCGACCTCTTGAGTGGGATTATTGCTGCTATAAAAGAGGCTCAAAGGAGCTCCCTTGCCCTTCTACCATGTGAGGATACAATGAGAAGTCTGATCTGAAAGGAACTCTCACTTCACCGTGCTAGCACCATGAGCTTGGACTTCCAGCCTTCAGAACTGAGAAATAAACTTCTATTGTTTATCAGCCACCCAGCCTGCGGTATTTTGTTTATTACAGTCTAAAGAGAAGAAGGCAGAAATGAAGGAAGGATAAAAAAAGAAAAGAGAGTGAAGAAGGGAGATGGGGGCATGTGGGAGACCAAGTGAGAATGGAGAACAGAAAAGAAGAGGATACTAGAAGCCAGACTTCCCAAACAGCCTTCACTGTGATGGTGTGTTTCTCTAAGTGACTGAAAGCCTATGTGTTGGTTTGCATTTGCACTTGCTTGGTTCCCCAAAGCAGAGGAAGAGTTCTATGTTGAGAAGCAAGAGTGGATTGAAAGCTAGGGAAGAGGCTGGTGAAGACCCAAAACAGGAACATAATTAATGGCCCACCAAGGAGTCCTCTACTTGACCAGAACCATCCCATTACAATGAAATATCATAAAAGAAAGTATAGTAGGGTGTGAAAAACCATACATTTAATTAACTAATCAAGGATTAAAAGTAAGAATATACCAGTCTGAAATATTAATAGTTTTATATTCAAACTAGAAGCCTATTGCAGGAAGATTCCTGCAAGAACAGGGCTTCCTGAGCCGGAGCGAAGCAGAGAAGGGAGTGAAGCCCACTGAGGCAGGCTTCGCTCTCTTCTCTGCTGCCTAAGCTCCCTCCCTTCTCAGCCGTTTTGCTCCCTCTCATTTCTGCTGCCTCGCTCCCTCCCTTCTCTGCCGCTTGGCTCCCTTCTGCAGCACTTGGCTTCCTTCTAGGCTGTCTTCAGTCTTTGCTCCGTGCCTGTGTATATAAATTAACTGCCATCTTGGCCGGGTTAATTTGCATATGGTCGCTCTGATTGGCTGGTGGGTGTGATTTGGGTGGTGGGCATGGCTTAGGTGTCTCACAGTGATGGTTAATTTGCATATCACTCTTTTATTAGATTAGATATGTTATAGGCAACAGCAGTTCCACTTCCCTTTTAGCTGGCCTTGACCACAGGAGTATAGCAGATGCTGATGACTAGCCAGGCCTACAGCATCCTGTCCCCAGATACCAGCAATAAAACCCTCAGAGAGAAACAGAAGCCAGACACTGGCGCACGCTGAAATCACCAGAGAGCTGGAATGTGAAACTACATCATCAGAATTTCTTAGTTCCTCTATTTCCACAATCCCCTATAAAAGCTCTTTGCACACCCTGAGGTGTTAAGATGGTTATTAAGGCACTAGTGGCCCAGTGCACAAAATTCATGCACATTAAAAGGGAATTACAGGAAATATTTTAATATTGCTATTCACATCCCCTGGCCCAGCGCTGGGCAGGGAGGCAGCCTCACATTGCAAGCCAGCACAAGTCCCTCCCCACTGATGCTGCAAGTCCCTGCCCACCTTCACCTGCCTCGCACATAGCCTCCTGCTGTTTGGTCATTATGGTTTCATGGCATGATAACCTTTTGCATATTAGCCTTTTATGATGATGATATCTGGCCCAACTTTTTGATTATTATGTGTGATAAATTGCTGGAAATGTAATCATCCAGCCCAAGAGCCTGAATATTTGCTACATTCTGTCAAGCTGTCTCCAGAAATCTGTCCCCTATACTCCAGAGCAGTGCTATCAGGTGTCTGTTTCATCACACCCTCTCCAGTACTAAATATTGTGATATTTTAAATGTTCCAGGTATCTTTCTTTTGAAATTACTTGACTATCTTTGAAGTTAACTTTTCTCATGTATATTAGTTACTTTATTTCTTCTTTAGTTCAAGGTCTTTGCACAGACACATTCTTCTTTGATTAATATTACTTCGTTTGAGTTTGCAGGAAGCAATAACAGCTTCCATGGAGGAAAATGTGGGGCTTGAGTGGGGAGAGTGGTGCTGGACCATATGTGATTGGCAATGGCTCCTATTAAAGGTTAGATCAGAGGTGAGGGGGTTAAGGGAGGTGTTAGGTTTTGAGACTGAAATGTTAGGTAAGGGCGCACAGTCAAAGGTCATCATTTGGAAAGTTGAGTCCCTGGGGTCTGGTAGGGAGGATGAGGGTCAGACCTGGTTTTGGTGAGGGATGCAGAAGGGGAACAGTCTAGCTGGGAAAGCCTGTGAGTCTGGACGGCTCCCCAGATTCAAGTGCCCAGCACTCACCAATAGCACCGGGGTCACTGCACTGCCTAGGCCCCACAACAGCCAGATGGACCTGCAGTTTCAGCTTCAGCCATGCCCCAGCCTGTACCTCCTTGCCTCTGAGCTGGGCATGCACTCCTCTTCAGGGCCCTCTAGGTGATGTTACCTAGTGACATCATCAGTGGACACATGCCACACAGCCTGATGCTGTGCGGGCTGGGGGGAACTTTGTGGAGGAGGTCCTCTGTCCCCTAACCCCACCACTGCAGGCCCAGAGTCCTCATCCCTGTACACATGGTCATCTGTAATCGGCACCCAGAGACCAGGGTAGGGGCAGGGGGTTCCCATGGCATTGGAACTCACTCGTCCCAAGGATCCCACGGTCTCAGCGTTGTCACATGACTGCATGGGCCAGTGTTATGCCACTACTTTTGATGCCAGTTTTGCATCTTAAACTCTTAAATTAACCGCAAGGACCGCTTTCCTCTTCACCCTCCCAGGACTCACAGTTCTGTTGCATATACTCCTTTCAAAGGTCAGTTTCTAGTTCTTGACCCTGTGGGGTGTTGCTGACTTTTCATTATAGGTTTGCACGTGGGGCATCCTGAATTCTGTGAGGATGGTGACTCTATCCATTACATGGCAAGCCTGTGAGCAAATAAATATGATCCCCATTATACAGCTACTCTCAGACTGTAGTAACATTTCCCCAAGTGAGATGGGATCCTATAAACCAATTCCCATGCTCCACTACACTGAATAAGAATGAGGATCTGAGCTCACCTTTCACATGAGGAGTCAATGAGGCATCCTCATGTCCCCGGCTGGGCGCCAGGCTGGGAGGCAACCTCATGTCCTGGAGGCGCAAGTCCCCGCCCCTTCCCCAATGCTTCAAGTCCCTGCCCACCTGCTCCTGCTGCTTGTGCAGCCTGCTGATCAGTCGTTACATGACAGCATCCCAACTAATTTGCATATTACCCTATTACAAGTATAGATGAGCCTGCCATCTTCTCAGGTACTCAACACCTAAATGAATCACTTTCCTTCCATCAGAACCTGAGCCATGTGTTTGGCTTCAGAGTGGCAGGCAAAAGAACCCAAGCATCATTTTGGGCCAGTTTCAGAAGCAAGGTGCTAGGTGGTAATGGTCACACTATGCCTGATGACAAATTCAAGAAGGTATATAAAACATGAATTTAAGCCCTAACCGGTTTGGCTCAGTGGATAGAGCGTCAGCCTGCGGACTGAAAGGTCCCAGGTTCAATTCCAGTCAAGGGCATGTATCTTGGTTGTGGTCACATCCCCAGTAGGCGGTGTGCAGGAGGCAGCTAATCATTGTTTCTCATCGATGTTCTAATTCTCTGTTCCTCTCCCTTCCTCTCTGTAAAAACTCAATAAAATTAAAAGAACAAAAAAACAAAAAAGCCATGAATTTTAAGTGAAATATTACACAGGGTGTTTTACAACACTAAAATCTAACTTTGAAAAATATGAGTAGATTTCATGCACCTCAGATCAACCCATTTTATAATATAAACTAGAGGTCCAGTGCACAAAAATTTGTGCACTTGGGTGGGGGCGTCCCTCAGCCCAGCCTATGCCTTCTCACAGTCTGGGATCCCTTGGGGGATATCCACCCCCAGGGGATCAGGCCTAAGCTGGCAGTCAGACATCACTCTGGCACCCAGGAGCCCTCAGGGGATGTCCACCTGCCAGCAGGGAGCAGGCCTAAGCTGCGGTCAGACATCCTTAGCACTGCTGAGGAGGCGTTAGAGTCTCCCACCACCACCGCTGTGCTGGCAGCTGGCAGCCTGACTTGTGGCTGAGCAGAGCTCCCCTGTGGGAGTGCACTGACCACCAGGGGCATCTCTTGCACTGAGCATCTGCCCCCTGGTGGTCAGTGTATGTCATAGTGACCAGTCATTCCCAGTTGTTCTACTCTTAGGGTCAATTTGCATATTAACCTTTTATATAGGACAGAGGCCTGGTGCACAGGTGGGGAGTGGCTGGTTTGCCCTGAAGGGTGTCCTGCTGGGGTGCCTGACCAGCCTGGGTAAGGGACTGATGGCAGTTTGTAGGCTGGTCAAACCCCCCAGGGGGGACCCTCACCTCATGGGAGTGTGGTCAGCCTGGGTGAGGGGCTGAGGGCTGTTTTCAGGCTGGCCACAGCCCCTTCCTTCAGGGTGGGGGTCTATACTGGGGTGCCCCCAAATGTTAGTAATACCAAGGTAGAGACACCTTGAGATAACCTAACCAAAATTACTCAGAGCACAACACAGATTTCCCTGTAGGCCTGCTTGTGGATTTGTAGGGGCAGCCAGCAAGGACTAAAGGTGTGTGTACTTCAGCAGTAGAACACTGCAAATCAACTGACACCTTGGGAATTTAGATCAATGTTTTTAAACCTATATCACTAAACCTCAATAGGTCAGAATCAAAATCCCCAGGAAGAAAGAGAACAACATATATGTAAATCCAATATGCACCTGTTACAAAGGACACATGAGATGATAGCACAACATAAACTCATGGTTTTTTCTTTTTAAAAAATATATATATTTATTGATTTTTAGGAGAGAGAAAGGGAGAGGGAAAGAAACATAGAAACATTGATGAGAGAGAAACATCGACACCCATCAGCTGCCACCTGCACACCCCCAGCTTGGAATCGAGCCTGTAACCTGGGATGTGCCCTGATTGGGAATGGAACCAGTGACTTCTTGGTGCATGGTGGACACTCAGCCACTGAGCCACACCAGTCTGGCCTGGTTTCCCTTTCCTTTATAATTCCTAATAAATTATTCTTTTAGTTATATGAATGAGTATACAGTACCTTTGAGAAGCATTTCTACTTGCACTTCTCAAAATGCAACTTTCTGCTCAGCCTTGATTATCGTTCCATTTACATAATTGCTCTGCCCTTACTGCTAATTAAGAAATTAGTACTTTTATTAATAGTTATAATCTAGACTAGAGGCTGGTGCATAAAAATTCAAGCACTGGATGGGTCCCTCAGCCCAGCCTGCCCCCTCTCACAGTCCAGGAGCCCTCAGGGGTGGGAGGTGACCTGGTGATCAGGGAAAGACAATGCTCCATCACACCTCTGCTGCTGCCACTGCTGGTAGTGCAAGCCTTGGCTTGTCTTGGTTACCTGAGCCTCAGGCAGCCCTGGGCAGCTGGGGGGGTAAGGGAACTGGGATTCTCTGGAGACAGGTAGAACTGAGAGGACTGGGTGCCAGCCTCCTGTGGCTGTGGGCTCTGCCATCTTTGAGGGTGTGGCAGTCAATTAGCATATTTCCTCCTTATTGGCTCTGGGCACCCCCATCTTTGAGGGTGGGGCAGTAAATTAGCATATTGCTTCCTTATTGGCTGTGGGCACCGCCATTTTGTGATGGCGTGAGGTTCAATTAGCATATTCTCTTTTTATTAGATAGGATTGAATTTGTCAACTCTAAATTGTTTATTCTGAGATGCCCTTGGATGCCTGCAAATTGTTTTTCTTATTGACAGTTTTGTTCTTGATTTTTAAAATATTGATGTGTCAAAGTATTAATCTGCCCTAGCCAGTGTTGCTCAGTTGGTTGGGCATCATTCCATGCACCAAAAGGTTGCTGGTTTGATTCCTAGTCAGGGCACATTTCCCAGGTTTCAGGCTTGATCCCAGGGAAGAAACATGCAGGAGGGAGTGATCTATGTTCCCTCTCAAATCTATGTTTCTCTTTTTCTCTCCCTTGCTTTCTTTCTAAAGATTAATAAAAATATTTTTTTGATGATTACAATTCAACAGGGACTAAATTGAAAAGAGGGTACTTCCCTTTACCTTTACTGTCCTTGGTGAATATAAATGATTCTACTATAAGATATTTCCAGGAAAGTCTTTATATCCTCTCTCAGACATCCCATTCTAGTGTTGATAAAAACAAATACACACCTCAAACCACATTCATTGGGCCTTCCATCATGTTTAAGCATAGCAGCCATCAATCTATTAAACAAGGAATAGTATAGTATTCAGGCAAAAATTGTCCTGAATACTAATGCAGTGTCATAGTCAAGATTTTAGCTCTGATGCCTGATTGTCTGAGTTTGAATCCTGGTCCTGACACTTACTAGCTGTATGATCTCTCTAAGCCATCTTTCCTCCTATTTAAATGAGGATAATAACAGGATTATCTCACAGGGTTGTGGAGAGTGCTATGTTAATACATGGAAAGTACATAGAATAGTACATAATAAACATTAATAGTACATAATAAACATTCAATAAAGGTTAGCTATTGTTGTTTCATCAAGTATACATGAATAATAGCCATTTATTATTACCTCCTTTTTTAATGAAAAAAATTCCTGATTATATTCATTACACACACTAATCATAAAAAAATCAATAAACAGACATAAAAAGGAAAGTTAAAGTCCCCTCTAACCCTGCCCCTTAAAAATAACCACTGATAAGAGCTTAGTATAGATCTTTACAGACATTTTTTGCACATGCCCATTCACACACAAAAACACACATGTGCACATATACACACACTTTCACACATCTAATCTAATAAAAGAGAAACATGCAAATTGACCATACCTCAGCTATGCCCAAGCCATGCCCACCAGCCAGTCAGAGTGATTATATGTAAGTTAACCCAAACAAGATGGTGGCCAGCAGCCACAGATCTGGAGCAAGCAAGGACGCTTGGTTGCCCCAGTGATGGAGGAAGCCAAGCTTCCCACCTGCTCTGGCAGGCTGTGACCTCCGCTTAAGGCAACAAAGTTACAATTATAGAAGATAAATAAATCTCAGAGACCTGCTTCCAGCCAGCCTCGCTGGGAGCTTGGGTCGCTGGGTGCCTTAGCCAGCCTGCCAACAGCCATCAGCACCTCACCCAGGATGGCCACATCCTCATGGGGTGAGGGTTCCTGCTGGGGGCTTGGCCAGCCTGCAAACAGCCATTAGCCCCTTATCCAGGATGGCCAAACCCTCATGAGGTGAGAGTTCCTGCTGGGGGTCTTGGCCAGCCTGAAAACTGCCATCAGCCCCCCTCACCCAGACTGGCTAAGCACCCCAGCAGGACCACCCCCCCTTGAAGGGGATGTGTCCAGCCTAAAAATGACCCTCAACCCCTCACCAAAGCTGGCCAGGCACCCCAGTGGGGACCTCCAACCTGAAGGGGCTGTGGCCAGCCTGTAAACAGCCATCAGCCCCTCATCCAGGCTGGCCATACCCTCATGGGGTGAGGGTACCTGCTGGGGGAGCTTGGCCAGCCTGCAAACAGCCAACAGTCCCTCACCCAGGCTGGCTAAGCACCCCAACAGGGACCCCCCCACACCCTGAAGGTCTGTAGTCAGCCTTCAAACAGCCATCAGCCCCTCACCCAAGTTGTCCAGGCACTACAGTGGGGACCCCCACCTTGAAGGGGGGGTGGCAAGTCTGAAAACGGCCCTAGTAGGACCCCCACCCTGATACGGGACACCCTTCAGGGCACACCAGCTGGCCCCCACCCATGCACCAGGGCTCTAGCCTATATAATAAAATGGTAATTAATATGCAAATTGACCCTAACAGCAGAACCACTGGGAATGACTGCTCACTATGACACACACTGAACACCAGCGGGCAGACACTCAATGCACGAGTTGCCGTTGGTGGTCAGTGCACTCCCACAGGGGGAGCTCTGCTCAGCCACAAGCCAGGCTGCCAGCTGCCAGTAGAGCAGTGGTGGTGAAAGCCCCTCCTGCCTCCTCAACACCACTAAGGATGTCTGACTGCAGCTTAGGCCTGCTCCCTGCTGGCAAGTGGACATCCCCCAAGGGCCCCCAGGCTGCCAGAGGGTGTCTGACTGCCAGCTTAGACCCGATTTCCTGGGGAGTGGGCCTAAGCCAGCAGGTGGACATCTCCTGAGCGGTCCCAAACTTCAAAAGGGCACAGGCTGGGCTGAGGGACTCCCCAAGTGCACAAGTTTTTGTGCACCAGTTCTCTAGTCCTAGCTGATGAAAGAGTAATATGCAAATTAGGCATCACTCTGTCACAAAGATGGCCGCCCCTACAGCCACAAGATGGTGGTACACATAGCCACATCCTATCTAATAAGAGTGTAAAATTAGGCATCACTCCATCACAAAGATGGCTTCCCTCATAGCCACAAGATGGCGGCACCCAGTCCAGCTCAGCCCCACCACTGAAGTGGTCAGGCCTGTTAGCCAGGCAGGTGGTGGGGGAAGCAGGGGGCCTGAGGGGCGGAACAGGTGATCGAGAGGGCTGGGGTTCCCCTGCCGAGGCCAGAGGGTTTCGCCAGAGGCCTCAGGCATGGGCAAGGGCAGAGCTGGTGATCAGAGGGGTATGAGAGTGTCCTAAACAGATATAAGGCCTGAGCCAGAGGCCTCAGGCCTTGCAGAGGCAAGGCCGGAGATCACAGGGACCTAGGATCTGCAGAGCCAGCGATCAGAGGGGCAGGGGTGGAGCCTGTGAACGCAGGGGTCTGGGCACCAGTGAAGCCAGCAAAGCAGGGGTCTGGGGGTCCCCTGCCCAGGCCTGCAGGCTTGGCCAGGGACTGCAGTGGAGCAGTGGCAGAGCTGGCGATCTCCAAGTTTGGGCAGGGGCGGAGTTGGCAATCTCAGGGTATAGGCAGAGGCAGCCAGTGATTGGAGGGGCAGGGTGGAGCCTGCAATTGCAGGGGTCTGGGCAAGGGCAGAGCCAGCAATGCAGGGGTCTGGGGGTCCCCTGCCCAGGCCTGCAGTCTTGGCCAGAGGCTGCCAGTGGGGCAAGGGCAGGATCAGAGCTGGCAATTGGAGGGGCCTGGGCTCTGTAAAGCTGGTGATTGATGGAGCTCGGGGGTCTTCTGCCCAGGCCTGAAGCCTCAGGCAGAGACTGCAAGCCTGGGCAGGGGCAGAGCTAGTGACCACAGGGGTCTGGGGGTCCCCTGCCCAGGCATGCAGCCTTGGTCAGAGGTTACAGGCCTGGGCAGGGGTGGAGCTGGGATTGGAGGGGCAGGTGTGGAGTCAGTGATCTGAGTGCACTACAGTGGAAACACCTTTACTTACCACTCATTGGCTAAGCTCCCTGTATAACACTGATAATATTCTTAGTAACTTGGGTAATAAGAATCCAAAAAGGCAATCTAGGGTTTATCCACCATACTCCTGGAGAAAAAAAATGAAGGTCCACTGCTGGAGGGCTAATAAATGCCATATCCTGCCCTAGCCAGTTTAGCTCAGTGCATAATGCCTCGGCCTGCTGACTGCAGGGTCTGGATTCAATTCTGACCAAGGGCATGTACCTAGGTTTCAGGCTTCTCCCTGGCTGGGGCCCAGGTCAGGGCTCATGCAGGAGGCAAGCAATCAAAGTGTTCCTCTCATGTTGATGTTTCTCTCTATTTTTCCCTTCTCTTCCACATTCTTTAAAAATCAATGGAGCCCTGGCCAGTTTGGCTCAGTGGATGGAGCGTCAGCTTGTGGACTGAAGGGTCCCAGGTTTGATTCCGGTCAAGGGCATGTACCTTGGTTGCGGGCACATCCCCAGTAGGAAGTATGCAGGAGGCAGTTGATTGATGTTTCTCTGTCATTGATGTTTCTAACTCTCTGTCCCTCTCCCTTCCTCTCTGTAATAAATCAATAAAATATATTTAAAAAAAATAAAAATCAATGGAAATATATCCTCAGGTGAGGATAAAAAAGAAAGAAAGAAATATCACATCCTATGAAAGATACATTTTGAAAATGCCTAAAGTTGTCATTTTTCCATGATAAATGGACTGGAGTCCGTATTGATGAAAACACCTTGGTGGCTGTGGTGACTGGCAGTGGCTGCAGCAGTGGGATGATGGGGTGGTGGCTTCCCCTGATTAGCCTGGTCGCCTCCCACAAAGGGAGGCCAGACTAGGGATCAGGGAGTGGGCCTAAGCTGTCAGTAGGAACACCCCCTGAGGGCTCCCAATATATGAGGGGGAGCAGGCTGGGCTGAGGAACCCCCACACAGTGCACAAATTTCGTGCCCCGGGCCCCTAGTCTATATAATAAAAGCCTATGCTACCATTATGGTGGAAGGACTAGAACAACTGGTCACTATGATGCGCACTGACCACCAGGGGGGCAGACTCAATGCAGAAGCTGCCCCCTGGTGGTCAGTGTGCTCCCACAGAGGGAGTGCCACTCAGCCAGAAGCCAATGCTGGCAAGTGCAGTGTGGTGGCAGGAGCCTCTCCCACTTCAGTGGTAGTGCTAAGGTACAGTGAGCCAAGGAGTAAGGAACAGCAAGCAGGCAGGCAGACATCCCCCAAGGGGTCCCAAACTGCAAGAGGTCACAGGTTGTGCTGATGTCCCCCCACCTCCTCAAAGCATGAATCTCATGTACCAGGCCTCTAGTATATACATAAGCTATTTTTTATCTCGCAGGTTTCTGGCTTTGGTTTCCTATGCTTTAAAATTATGAACATACTCTTAATTTTAGAGGGAGAGAGATAAGTATTGATTTGTTGTTCCACTTATTTGTGCATTCATTGATTGATTCTTGTATGTGCCCTGTCCGGGTTCGAAACCAAAACTTTAGCATATCAGGACAATGCTCTAACCAACTGAGCTATCAGCATGACATGCCAAAAATACCTGAAAAAAAGTTTCTGTTTTTTTAAATATTATGACCCCAAATAGGTATTTGTTGCTTCCCACTGCTATGTGAAAAATAGCATTGTTTTACTAATAGTTTGAAACTTGGGCAAATAAAGTCTATCTAATCCTAGTTTCCAGTAAAGAAAGAGAAAGAGAAGATAAAGTAAATTATAAAGGAAGAAAATTAAGATAAATACATATTTTAATCTCCTAGTTCTGAAGAGAACGTACATAAAACATGCTTTCTTTTTTTTCTTTTTTATAATTAAATCTTTATTGTTCAGATTATTACAGATGTTCCTTTTTTTAACCCCCATAGCTCCCCTCCACCTGGTTCCCCACCCCACCCTGTGCCCTTGCCCCCACCACTGTCTTCATCCATAGATATAAGATTTTTGTCCAGTCTCTTCCCATAACCCTCATGCCCCCTTCCCCCTGAGAATTGTCAGTCCATTCCCTTTCTATGCCCTTACTTCTATTCTATTCACCAGTTTATTCTGTTCATCAGATATTTCTATTGACTTGTTATATTCACTTGTTGATAGATACGTATTTGTTGTCACTTTGTTATTGATACTTTTATTTTTACCTTTTTCTTTTCCCTCTTCTTCTTCCTCCTCCTCTCCTCCTCCTCCTCCTCCTCCTTCTCTTCTTCCTCCTCCTCCTCTTTCTCCTCCTTCT
>PVJC01038679.1:0-16642 GCA_004026665.1 Murina feae | reverse complement strand
CGGACCTGAGTAAACAGCCCTTTCCATTGCGGCAGGAGCGAAAGTGAAGCTGCTCCCCTCAGCTCAGCTCCGATTAAACTGCCTCTAGCAGTTTTGAAACAATGTAACAATCATAGAATCCTCCGGAGCTGAAGGAAAGAGCAGCTCCGGCCTAACCAGTAAAAGTAACAATTGTTTCATTATAGACACTGCGAGGTGAGGCAGAGGAGGCTTCGTTAGTAGTTAGAAGGCCGCCTTAAAGGAACAGTGTATCAATTATAGAAGATAACCCCAGGCCTTCAAGGAACAGTATCAATTATAAGAGAAAAAACTCCAGAAACCTGCGTCCAGCCAGCCTTGCTGGGACGTTGGGCAATGGGAGCTGTGGGCAGCCTGAAAGCCCCTCACCCAGGCTGGTCAGGCACGCCTGCAGGTGGACATCCCCCGAGGGCTCCCAGACTGCGAGAGGGCACAGGCCGGGCTGAGGGACCTCCCGAGTGCACAGAGCGGCTGCAGGGCGGGACAGCGCAGGACCCAGGACCCGTGATGGGAAAGAGGCGGCAGGGTTGGAGGGCCCTGGGAAGCAGGTAAGAGGGGGTGGGGGGGTCTCAGCCTGCTTGGAGGCTGCCCAGGCCCTTTGAGGGGCATCGGTGAGCGGGAAAGCAAGGCTGCAGGGGCCGGGGTCCTGCTTGGCAGCTCCCCAGACCCCTTGGCGGCACCGGGAAGTGGGAAAGGAAGGCAGCAGGGGACGGGTGAGTGGGAAAGAGTTGGCGGCCTGCTTGGCGGCTTCCCAGGTCCCTTCCGGGGATCAGGGAGCAGGAAAAGACTGGCCTGACCACGAGGCGGGATTTTCCCTGCTTTCTGGTAGCTGGAGGAAGGTGGGCAGTAGGCAAGCTTGGGAGGCAGGCCGCACCCAGCCCTGGTCACAGCTCAAAAAAGAGAACAACATGCAGGGGAGGGCAAGAGTCTGAGAGATCAACATAGAGGGGGTGCCTGCTCCAAGCCTCCACCGTGTGCCTGGGGCAGGCCCCCGGCAGGTAGACACACACAGGAGGACTGCTCCGAGCCTCAGATGCGGCTGGGGGGAGGTCCCCAGTGGGGACACACACACATACACACACACACACACACAAAAGGTGCCTGGCAGACTGGGGCCATCATAGGACATCCACTGAGGGGTCCCAGACTGTCAGAGGGCACAGGCCGGGCTGAGGGACTCCCTCCACCCTGAGTGCACAAATTTTTGTGCACCGGGCCCCTAGTGGTTTTATAAAACTGAATCACTTCTTAAATTCCAGCTGCATCAACCATTAATAATACAACTGTGGGTAGATTTAACAAAATAAAACAGTTATCCCTCTGATGGATTAGAACCCTCCTTCCCTCTTGTAACCAATTATGAAAAATTTTAAACATACACAAAAGTATAGCTTAAAGAGCTTTGTTGACATTAGGGCTAACTAATATGGCTATTATAAAGGTGAATCCATGATCCACCTTTCAGTGTCAAACAGTATCAACTCATGGCCAATCTCATTTCCTTACTTTTTAATAATGAACTTAATTTTGGCTTTGTTTCTGAGAATCTTCTCCAGTCTTGGAATGCCAAAAGTAGACGGTCGTCGGAATGGCACACCCTCAGGTAAGCCTTCTACATAAAAGTCTTCTGGGAAAGACTCAAATAATGCAAATGGCACTTTCACAGCTTGTTTAAGGCCCAGAGCTTCACCTACAAAACACACATATATTTCTTACATTTATAACTTAAAAATGCATTTTAAATTACATTTTGTGATAACAAAAATTGCATTTAAAAAAAATTCTTGATGCTCAGATAAGTGGGAGAAATTATGAAATTCATGCCTGCAAGACCCATACACTTCCAATAAAAACATAATTTAAATGTTAAACATTTTACTCTGCTTACATTCTTCAATTTTTGTTGTTATTAATTCTCACTCAAGGATATTTTTTTTTCATTGCTTTTCAGAGAGAGTGAAAGGGAAAGAAGCAAGGAGGAGAAGAGAGAGAGAAACTTCAATGTGAGAGACATCAACTGGTTGCCACCAGGGATGACTGGGGACGGGGACTGAACCCTGAACAGGAATCGAACCAGCAACCATTCTTGCATGGGCTGACACTCTAACCACCGAACCACATGGGCCACGGCACATTCTTCTATTGCTAAAAAGGTGCCTTATATTTTAATAATAATGTTTCAAAATAAACTTACCACATTTTTCATTGAAAAGATTTTCAACTTTTTGTTTTAGATCTGTGATTTTGGCATTCCAGGCCTCTGTACATTAAAAAAAAAAAAAGATAGTTAATTTGTTGATAATATTTACCAATATACTTCCATGTTCAGGGATTTATTTTATTGTACATCTTTAAGTACAAAATAAGAAAATACACAGGTTGTTAACATAGTCATGGTTTGACAACTACTCTAATCCTGACACATTATTTAACTGTTTTATTATATCATTGATATGTTGGCTACCAATAAATGACATATGCTAAAGCAAATATGAAACAAATAAAGCTCCCAAACCTCCCAAAAGAAAATTATAGTATCTATTATGTACCAGGTGTAATTCTACCCTGTAAAATGATTTCGTATTTATAATCCTCACTAGGAGCCCGGTGCACAATATATTGTGCACTCGGGGGGTCCCTCAGCCCGGCCTGTACCCGCCCAACCTGCGGCCTACCACCCATCCATTGCTCCCCGCCCACCCCCCACACACCACCCGCCACCTGCCCATCGTGCCCCGCCCACCTCACACACACTAGCCCGTCATTCACCATGAACGTCCCGCTCACCCTGCCTCCTGCACTGCATCTGCCTCTGAGGTTCTGCTGCCGGCCTCCATCTTGACTGAGTTAATTTGCATACAGCCACTCTGATTGGCTGGTGGGTGTGGCTTAGGTGCCCCGTAGAAACGATCAATTTCAATATTACGCTTTTATTAGAGTAGATTATAGCCCAATGAGCAAGGAAGTAGTGTTATCCTCATTTATAAATAAGGAAACCGAGGCACAGAAAAGTTCAGCAGCTTACCCAAGGTTATAGAATTATATAGTACAGGCAGCAGATTTGAACTCAAGCTGTCTGACTACAATCTGTGCCTTTAAGTACTAATTAATAATATAGTAATAAAAATAAAATTTCCCCTAATAAAATATTTTTATAAATTCATTTTAGTTAAAATGACGTAATCAAGAAAAATAAAATCCATATTTACCAAAGGAAAACTCTCTCCCTCGAGGCTTAAAGGGAACATTAGAGCCATTTGTCTGAGTAGGGGTTCGAACAGCTGAAGTCTGAGGGCTGTTGTTATTAGGGCCTAAAGAAGAATGAAAAAAACAACATAATCAGCACACATATTTAATCATGCTACTGAAGCCTAGCCTGTACTGGAAAACAAAGTTGGGTCTGAATAGTATATAAGCACCCTGCAACGAAAACAGGCATTGGTGCTAGTTGCACAGACTCCCACCCATTTTTTAATTTCTATCCCAACAATTAGGCATTCTCCCCCGCAAACGGAATTAGCTTTCTGGTTCATCTTAGTTATATTCAATTCACTTAATGCTTCATCATGCCCTCTTGGAGCCATGTAATTTTTGGTTACCTATGTTTGCTTTTATCTTTTCCTTTCAACCCTTGAACACAAGCACAACTTTTGGTACAATTGTATTATCTTCACTATTAAGTTTTGTACATTCGTGGGCCATACAAAATTATCAACTTAAAAATTAGCCTGCTAGTGGTGTTTATTTTTAATTACATGTTAAAGAAACAAATTTAAATGTTTTTGTGACCAAAATAAATTGTTTATATAGAATGTTTTGTTAATGGTGCTTATTTTTAAAATGTAATTCAAGTTACTGTGTTACTTAATGCTTCTTTAGAGAATTTTTTCCCCCTTTCTTTGGAGAATTTAATAGAAAAACAAGGCTAGACTACATCTACATACCAAAGAGCCTTTTAGAACTTCACATTGTATGATGAGAAATTTTATGATTTTCCATAAAGATGAGCAATTGACTTGTATGGTCCAAATAATGAACCTGTTATTAACAAACTAGAGGCCCGGTGCATGAAATTCATGCACTTGGCGGGGGGGTTCCCCCAGCCCAGCCTGCCCCCTCTCACATATTGGGAGCCCTCAGGGGGTGTCCTACTGATGGCTTAGGCTTGCTCCCTGCTCCCCTTGGGGAGCGGGCCTAAGCCACAGTCTGGCCTCCCTTTGTGGGAGGCAACCAAGCTAATCAGGGGAAGCCACATCAACCCACTGTTGCAGCCACTGCCAGTCACCACAGCCACCAAGGTGTTTTCATTAACACGGACTCCAGTCCCTTCACCATGAAAAAATGACAACTTTCTTTAGGCTTTTTAAAGATGTGTTTTTCATAGGATATGACATTTCCTTTTTTTTTTTTTATCCTCACCTGAGGATATGTTTCCATTGACTTTCAGAGAATGTGGAAGAGAAAGGAAAGACAGAGAGAAACATCAAAGTCAGAAGAACACTTCAATTGGTTGCCTCTTGCATGAGCCCTGACCTGGGCCCCGACCAGGGAGGAGTCTGCAACCTAGGTACATGCCCTTGGTCAGAATTGAAACCACACCCTGCAGTCAGCTGGCTGAGGCATTATGCACTGAGCCAATCCAGCTAGGACAGGCTATGACATTTCTTAGCCCTCCAGCAGTGGACATTCATTTTTTTTTCTTCAGGAGTGTGGTGGAAAAACCCTAGATTGCCTTTTTGGATTCTTATTACTCAAGTTACTAAGAATATTACCAGTGGCATACAGGGAGCTTAGCCAATGAGCGGTAAGAAAATGTGTTTCCTCTGTAGTTTACTCCCATCACTGGCTCCACCCCTACCCAGGCCTGTAGCCTCTGGCCTAGGATGCAGGCCTGGGAAGAAGTCCCCCAAACCCTTGAGATGGCCGGCTCTGCCCCTTCCCAGGCCTGTAGACTCTGGCCTAGGAGGCAGGCCTGGACAGAAGACCCCCCAACCCCTGCGATGGCCAGCTCCACCCCTTCCCAGGTTCCTGCAATTGATTGCTATGCCCCTCGGCACCTCCTGCCTCCCCCCACCACCTGGCTGACAGGCCTGGCTATTTCAGTTAGGACTAAGGCCAATTGGGCACCACCATCTTAGTTTAGTTAATTTGCATATTTGCTCCTGACTGGTTGGTGCGCAAGGCTTGTGGGTGTCTCGGAGTGATGGTTAATTTCCGTATTACTCTTTAATTAGGTTAGACTAGAGGCCCTGTGTATGAATTGTGTATGGGTGGGATCCCTAGGCCTGGCCAGTGATGGGGGGTATGGGAGAGAGAAAAAGAGGGGGCTAGTCAGCTGGGAGGAGGGGCCAAAGGAGGTTGGCTGGAGAGCTGTGGGAGCGCACTGACCATCAGGAGGCAGCTCCTACATTGACAGTCTGCCTACTGGTAGTGCATGTCATAGCAACCAGTCATTTGGGCTTTTATATATATAGACTAGAGGCCCAGTGCACAAAAATTTGTGCACTTGGGGTGGGGGGGTGCCCTCTGCCCAGACTGTGCCCTCTTGCAGTCTGGGACCCCTCGAGGGATGTCCACCTGCTGGCTTAGACCCGTTCCCTGGGGGGATCAGGCCTAAGCTGGCAGTCAGACACCCCTCTGGCAGCCCAGGAGCCCTCAGGGAATGTCCACTTGCCAGCAGAGAGCAGGCCTAAGCTGCCGTCGGACATCCTTAGCGCTGCTGAGGTGGCAGGAGAGGCTCCCACCACTACTGCTGTACTGGTAGCTGTTAGCCTGGCTTGTGGGTGAGCAGAGCTCCCCCTGTGGGAGTGCCCTGACCACCAGGGGCAGCTCTTGCATTGAGCGTCTGTCCCCTGGTGGTCAGTGTGTGTCATAGTGACCAGTCATTCCCAGTGGTTCTGCTGTTAGGGTCAATTTGCATATTACCCTTTTATTATATAGGATGACTGAATTAACAGTGGGACTGCTCATTAAAGTACATCATTGTAACTATCAGTTGGAGAATATGTAGTAAAAATTTCAGACAATATACCAGTATTAGAAACTAAATGTTTTTATTTGTACTACTAGAGGCCCGGTGCATGAAATTTGTGCACTGGGGTGTGTGTGTATGTGTGTGTGTGTGTGTGTGTCCCCTTCAGCCCAATCTGCACCCTCTGCAATCTGGGACCGCTGGCTCCTAACCACTCACCTGCATGCCAGCTTGGTCAGCCCCAACCACTTTCCTGCCAGCCTGATAGATGCCTAACTGCTCCTCTGCCAGCCCGATTGTCCCCAACTGCCCTCCCCTGCAGGCCTGGTCGCCCCCAACTGCCCTCCCCTGTAGGCCATCTTGTGGCGGCCATCATTTGACCACATGGGAGTGGCCATCTTATGTGAGGGAGTGATAGTCAATTTGCATATCACCACCTTATTCTAAAGGATAAAGAAAATGTAATTTTGCTGGTAACTACTTTTTTATTGAAAATGTTTTGTAACTTTGCTTTAAAAATTTCTGATATCCCACCACTGCCACCAAAAAAAAAAAAATTCTTATGAAACCGTTTACAAATTACATATTTAACAAAATACTTTAGACACAGAAAAAAAAAAATAGCCTACTATATTTGGTCAAACATTTAATTAATTCATCCCTAATGCCTTGGCAGTGCCAGGCCAAATGATTTCTCGGGTCTTTACTGCCTGTGGACCAGACATTCCCCACCCCTGATCTATAGAATAGTGCCTATAAAAGTGTGTATTAACTGGATATTTGATTACCCCCCCCCCCCGATTTTAATATTTAACATTCACAGACTAATTTGAGATCAGGACACCAGTACATACACAATATAACTTTACACTAGTCAAAAAGGAGGAAAAAAAGGTTAGTAGTGTAGTGACTTTTACTGCATGCTACCTGTCCTCTATGTATAGAGTCATGTTTCTTAATAACCAGAATGTTTTAAAATAAGAAACGTTGTTAACTCTATCAGGGTTCTTTGACAGCAGTCTCTCCTTTTTTGAGGCACAGTTTTCTTATGCTACCTTTACTCCTATCACAGAGTACATTGTTATATTGCAAAATACCCTTTCTACCTCTTGATTTAAGCATTTTATTCAACGTGATTCTTTGTCATGTCACCAGCCCTCCTTTCCTTCTGAACCTTTCTCTCTTTTCATGACCTTTAATCTCACAACCTTTGTGACATTTTGGGGCCATTACTCTTTTATTGGTTTTACTCATTAATATCAATGAAGACAGCACTGATCAATCATATCAAGAATGCAACTATTATGACCCTACCATCAGCTGGATCCAGGACTTTTCGGGCTATTGAAGCCTTAAAAGGTCCTGAGATAACAAGTACAGTTGGAACAAGATGCAAAATGATGCATCCCAATACATGAGATTGTTTGTCATCACTCAAATTGTGTTACTGCATTTACCAATAATCAGTACTTTTGCTCATGCTATGCTCTCTCTGGAATGGCAATTCTATCTCTGCCTGAAGATATGCTACTCCTCCAGTAAAGCCTAGTTCACATGCAATCTTCTCTGTGAAGCTTTCATCACCATCTTATGCAGTATCATTGTTCATATTGTCAAAATCTACACGGCTTCAGCCCTAGGTTTGTCTGTTTCCTCAGCACCTCGGTCTTTTTATTAAAAGTAACATCCTAAGCAACTTACTTTTTATTTGAATTCTTTCAGGAAAGCATGGAAAATTTGTGTATTAGAGAAATCTTCCTCAGATCTTATCCAAAAAGAGGAAAGGATTGAGTACATTTAAACTTGTTTGCTTATTTGTTTTATTGATTTCAGAGAGAGGAAGGGGGAGAGATAGAAACCTGGGCATGTACTCTGATCGGGACTCGAACCATGACCTTCTGGTTTTTTGGTCAACATTCAACCGCTGAGCCACACTGGTTGGGCCATATTTAAATTCAATTTTTAACAGACATTACTAAACTGGTTTATGATATCCATAAATTAAACAAGAATTCCTGATGCCTTTCATGTGATAAAACAGGTTCTCTGTGAATATACAAGATAATTAAATAGGAATTGACTAAGGCTCCACTTAATATCAACATGAAAACTCAATACAAAACTTGAGGTTATATGACAACAAAAGAATTACCCTCATGAAGTTATCTTTTTCTTCTGCATTAATGAAAAGACAGAAGGAAATAGCCTATAACCTAAGATATAGGCTAAGGATTGTCTTTAATATTATATGGGGTACTTTCACATGTGATCCTGAAAAGGTATGAATTCCACAAACCTAATAGAACTGGAGAAAAGGAAGTATCCTGAGGATGCAGAAGGAACTAGTTTAATCCAAGGTACTACTTTTTATTTTTTAGAATACATTTTATTTATTTTTGTTAATCTTTACCTAGGAGATTTTTCCATTGATTTTAGAGAGAGTGGAGGAGAGAGACTGAGAGAAACAGCGATGAGAGAGAGACACATTGATTGGTTGCCTCCCACATGGTGATCAAGCCTGCAACTGAGGTATGTGCCCTTGACCAGAATTGAACATGGGACCCTTCAGTCCAAGGGCTGCCTATTATACCATCCCTAAACTTTTTTCCTGAAAAGAACAGGAAATAAAGGATATCAGAAAAAAATTCCACACATTCCTGTCACCTTAGTAAGACAGAAAAAATTTTTAGGGATTTTCTTGCAAGCAGTTTACAATATGCTCAATGAACATCATGTCAACCACTTTGAAAACTTTAATTAGAAACATTCAGAAATTTAGCTTTAATCAAGTAGTATATTCACATCTAAAACCAGTATAAAAACTCATTTGCATAAAAATATACATAGTAACCCAAAGAATCAACAAACATAACTAGTGAAGTGGAAAATCAACCGAGGCATGCCACAGAGTGGCCTCACCTTCCACAGTGACCTCAATTTCAGGAACTTTTGAATTACTCCCAGGGCTTCGTGGTCTTTTTGGGGACTGCAAGGCTGTCAAGTAAGCACATAATTATTTTTGCATATTGTAAGAAAAACAGAAGGGGATGCTTTATAAGAGCGGAGTATTAAAATTCATACAGTTTGGCTCTTTTCAAAGAAACCTGAAGAATTAAACTGGTAGTGTTATCCTCCACATGAGTCTCAACAAAGCTGTGGAAACATGAACGGAGGATTGCAAACATGAATTTTAAATAAATGTTTTAAAAAAAAAGGTCCATTAAATAAAATACCTTAGAAATATTGGTCAATGATTCAATATGATTTAGGTAATGTTGAAAAACAATATTTTAATACACTGAAATATAATAAAGAGTATATATAATCTCTTACCTTTAGTGTTTATTTTACTAGCCATTCCAGGAGGCAAGTAGGAAATAACTAGTTCAGGTCTATAGAAAAAAACAAAGAGACATTACAATCACCAGTTTAATATTGGTCTTCATAGTTGTAAAAATGATCATGACCAATATTTTAATAAAGGTAATCACAGGATCATTCTGTAATGCAACAATGTCAGCTACTAAAATTACGGAGAACAAGTAATAAGGAACTTAATCATTGAGATTCAGTTGCCCCTAAGTTTAGCAAGGAACAAGAGAGAAAATAAAATTGAGCATTTTCATCCTCCATGCAAATATTCAGCCATATTAAGAGAGAGTTGTTTCTAACCAACTTGAATATCAACATTGTGAGGCAGATGTTATAATTCTTCTTGTACTAATGAAGAAAAATCAAGTGTAAGTTAAAGAACTTGCACAGGCAATGGACAATGCCAGGACTGTAGCTCAGAGCTATGCTTTTCCATCCTGGATGTCAAAGGCTTAGCTGTCACATGTAGCTAGAAAATAATTTAAATAGAAATAATAACTTTATCATAATTCCAGAAAGGACTACAGTGGCAAATAGAACTTACTTTTTCACAACAAACTTGATTTTATTACTGCCACGAACAATCCTTTCAAGTCGTGGAATTCCAAACCAGGTAGGGCTTCGGAAGGGAATTCCTTCTGGCAAGCCTTCTACATAAAGGAACTCAGGATTTGATTCAAACACAGGGTATGGTACTTTTACTGCTTCTGTGAGTCCAAGAGCTTGAGCTGAAATCGGGAAAACAATAAAACATATGGAAGATGAAATTTTACAATCTTTTATTTTTGTCTGACAGCATTCTCTTTTCATGTTTTATCTTTTTAAGAGGTGTAATTGACATATATCATATTAGCTTCCAATGTACAACAATACAGTATTTGTACATATTGCAAAATAATTACAATTAATCCAGTAAACATCTGAACATTCTCAAATATGTTATGCAAAAGTTCCCTACAATCTATTAATATCCATTCAATAGGAAGGTTTAGTATGTTGGGCAAAACTGAAGAACAAGCCTAAAAAAATAAGCACTTTTAAGATGAACATTTTAACACTTCAAATCAAAGGGACAGTCATAGTACTAGTCAAAATTATCTCTGTGCTCTGGGCAGAATGAACTATAGCATGTACCCAACCTCTGTATGTCACTTAGATGCAAGTTTGCTGTTTAAAAAATAAGTTGCATATGATGTATCTAAACGTAACTCAAGTTAGAGATCAGAGGCTGAGTAATTAAGATTCCTGATATGGGACACAAACGTCAACATCAGGGACTAAAATAACAATGGGACCACCCAGGGAATACTGCTCTCTCTCCCACTCCCTACTTCCTTCTCCATGACAGACACACCCAATCAACAGAATCCCTCTCCAGAGAAAGCTCCAGGAAACCGCTGTCAACAACTACGTTGAAACTTATGGTGAAGCCTAGTGGCCATTTGGTGTTGGCCAGATGAGAAGTACAGCAGAGGAACTGAGATTTAGCCCAACTCCTCCCGTGCTCTCCCATTCTGACATATGAGAAATCGGAATCCTAGAAAAATGAATTGTTCAGTTTGAATAGTGAATTTAGTAGCAGAAATAAACCAAGACCCATTTTCTTGGATTGTCCTTCTTTAGGTCATGAACTGATATAATTCATTCAGAACACTGTCTTTCATTTGTTTTTCAATTAAGACATAATCACTGAGTTTTACTTACCAAATTTCAAATTAAAAATCTCTTCCACTTGCTTCCGTAGCTTGGTAATTCTGACATTCCAATCTTCTTTGACTGCAAAGCAAAAATAGAGCTAATTAACAATGCTCCTTATTGGTTCGGACACAAAATTAGATTGAATGCTGATCTTTCCAGTGACGCTCTTTTTAAAAAATTGAGATGTGAATGACATATCCTATATAATAAAGAGGGAATATGCAAATAGACCATCACTCTGCCACAAAAATGGCTGCGCCCACAGCTGAGGCTGAGTTCCCATAACGAGCCTTAAGGAGCAATCAGCAGGGACCTGAGGCTGAGCCCCATGTCTCCATGGGGCTTGACAGGGAACCTCAGGCCATGCCCCCCCACTCTGGTGCCAGGCTGGGGGACCTCAGGCGATGCCCCCCACCCAGGAGGGCTTGATGTGGGACCTCAGGCCATGCCCCTTACCCTGGCGGGGTTTAACAGGGTACCTCAGGCCATGCCTCCCACCCAGCGGGATTTGATGGGGGATCTCAAGGTGCACCCACCACCCTGGTGCTGGGCCGGGGGATCTCAGGCTGTGCCCCCCCTCCCAGCAGGACTTGACGGGGACCTCAGGCCACACCCCCCGCCCAGAAGCCAGGCTGGGGGACCTCAGGCCACGCCTCTCACCTCAGCCCGGGCTGGGGGACCTCAGGCCGGGCCCCCCCGCCCTGGCTCCAGGCCAGGGGGCCTGAGGTTACACTCTTCACCTGGCAGGGCTTGACAAGGGTGGGACTGGCTGGGACTGGGTCTTGCTCGATTTTGAGGAGTACATGGGTGGGTGGGGACTTAACTCTGGTTCCCGTGGTGCACCCCAGACTTTGACAGGAGGAAGATTTTCATATACATTCTACTAATTTTCTTTCATCTCTGACTTCTATTCTAGAGAAAGGGCAAATAACAATATTAAAATATTTCCTCTAATTAATCTCCTTTTAATGTGCACAAAATTTGTGCACTGGGCCACTAGTAATATTATACTAGTTTTAGGTGTATAATCAACCCAGGGATGCTCTTAATTCAATTTTATTTAAGAATAAAAACATCGATTTTAAGGAAATAATGATTTCTTGCCCTTGCCAGTTTGGCTCAGTGGATAAAGTACTGGCCTCAGTCTTAAGGGTTCCAGGTTTGATTCTGGTCAAGGGCATGTATGTGGGTTACAACTAATTGATATGTCTCTCTCACGTTTATGTTTCTCTCTGTATCCACCCCTCCCTTCCACTCTCCCGAAAAATCAATGAATCAATGGAAAAATATCTTCGGGTGAGGTAAAAAAGCTTCTGTTCATTTGTTGCTCATGTCATAACTTCCTGCACATGTCAAATGTCAGAAGAACTAAGACAGACAGGATTCAAATTTAAGTTCACAATGTAAATAACGAAGGTGTTCATGTTCAGCCCAGCCGGTATGACACAGTGGTTGAGTGTCAACCCATGACTCAAGAAGTAGCTGGTTTGATTCTCGGATGGGGCATGTGCCCATGTTTTGGGCTCAGTCCCTGGTGTGGGTGGCCAATCAATGTTTCTCTCTCATCAATGTTTCTATCTCTCTATCCCTTTCCTTTCCTCTCCCTCTAAATAATCTATATATATAAAAGCTCAGAGACCAGAACAGTGGAACGACCAGAACAACCCGAATGACCAGTGGCTATGATGCACACTGTGGCAACCAACCAGCCTGATCCAGGCCCTGCCCGTGGCCCGTGGCCCCTCGGTCTGGCCAGCCCCACCCCTGATGGGTTCCTCCCTCACCAATCAGGGGCAGGGCCAGCTGGACCCCACCCATGCACTGGGACTCTAGTAATAAATAAAAACATACTTAAAAAAAACAACAACAATACAGAACTTGTTCATAAGAGTGCTCTAAATGAGTGTTTTGTTTGATTGAGCAGATATGTGCCTAGAAAGCCACACAAAGCAAACTTCACTAATCACAGCAAGAAATAAACGGTAAAGAGATTTGAGAGTTGTCACTCAACACTACTCACATCTACAACTGGTTATTTCCTTAACCCTTATTTACAGGACAAACATTCCCTTTTAAATGTAATGTAAAAGTAAAGAAAAATATGTCATTAAAAAGATGTGCAGGATGTCATTTACTGGGACAGATAATCAGGACTTGTCTGACAAAATTAAGTGTGAATGTCATTGTGTTTACTGACAAAGGCAGTAGGAGATGTTGGAGAGGTTCTGAAAATATTGCTAAAAGTTAGTGGCCTCAGAAAGTCTCATAGTATTTCTTTACCTTTACTGTAAAAAAAACATTAGAAGTTTTGCTTTAAAAGAAAATTAGCATCTCAAGGATTTAGAATGGTAGCTTAACCATTCAGCCAGAGTAACTGTGGTATAAACCAAATCTGAATTATTACTATAAAGGTATCTCCAAGGTAAAAAGCTTCTGTTAATTTGTTGCTCAGACATCCCTTCTGCCTCACCTCATCCTACACTTCCTTTTCTGGTTTTACAAAAGATCTTTGAACTACTTCTCAGAAGAGCTAAGTAATACCACCCTATTCTTCCCATTCAAAGCTTAATTACCTGGCTAGCGCCACAGCTTTCTCACAGTTGACATATTAATTATCTTTTATCAAATTGAAGGTGAAGTACATTTAGTGTATTTAGGCATGCAACTGTTACCTAAACCCAAGTCATGCCAAGAATTAAAACGACACTGCTGATGGCAATAGTGACTAACAAAACTTCTGCTGCATCGTCTAAACTTGAGTTGGCCCAGCAAAGGACTAATGACTGGCTTACTGGAACACCAACTTAACATTTTGTTGGGATGAAGAATGATAACCTTGAATTCTTTCTAAAAATCTATGACTAATAGGAGGCCAAATATTGTTAATGATTCAGAAAATCGGTTCTTTTGATAATAGGTCTTGAATTATCTATGCTAGGAGACAGCAGAGCAAGTACTGATGAAAATGCTATTACTCAATCCTTGGAGTGACATCTTTGGTGCCTGTATATCCTTTCAATGATACATGTTTAACATTCTCAGTTTGCAGTCAATATTAAGCAGTGATCATTATTAATCACAAACTTGAATTTGAGGTCTGTCTTGAGAAATGAAAGGTCATTCCTAAACTTCCATCATATTTTGGCTAATCAATATTAAAGCTCTACCTTTGGGAATACTTTTTTTTAATATTACTTCCCTTAGCAAAATCTGTGTCATCTCCAATCTTCAATTCATCATCAATACATTGTTTCTTTGCCTAAATAAAAAATGCATGCTGAGGTGGTTGCAGTGCTGATTTTGATGCTCAACCTGCAGGATTCCTGGCACAGGATAATTTTGTTTCCCTAGTTTAGTATTTCTCAACCAGTTTTCACGCCATGATCAACACAAAGTTATACAACCTATTTGGCATACTGGCTGACCTTCACCAGTTGTTCCAGGTACCCTAAGAGTTGAAAGGTGAGTATTTTAGTATAGACAAATAATTCCATCTTGTATAATAGTTCATTCATTTTAGTATTTACAAGAATGGTTAACTGCACACACAGAGAAACAGCAGTGTGGATCAGCTGAAGCAACGTCCTGTACACCACAAAGTGGCAGGTGTGATCCCCAGTTGAGGTCCATATGGGAGGCAACCAATCTCTCTCTCTCCCTCCCTCCCTCCCTCCCTCCCTCCTTCCCTCTTCTGTCTTTTCTTTTCCCTCCCTGTCATTCTCCTACCCACCTTGCCCCACCCCTTCCTCTCTCTAAAATCAATAAAAAGCATATCTCAGGCGAGGGAAGGAAAAAAAGATGAAAAAACAGGGTCTGTGTAAATAAAGATTAAAGTTTAAATCTGCATAGTCTGCAACATTAGCCGCATCTGACAACTGTGCCCCTAAAACATGGCAAGTTGAATTGAGATAAGAGTATAAAATACACACGGGTATTTCAAATAGAATAGCCTATATCATAAAAGGCTAATATGCAAATTGACCAATTGGCAGAATGACCGGTTGCTATGAGACACACTGACCACCAGGGGACAAATGCTCAACACTGGAGCTGCCCTCTGGTGGTCAGTGCACTTCCCCTGGGGAAGAGCCACTCAACCAGAAGTTGGGTTCATGGCTGGTAAGCACAGAGCAGGTGGCGCAGAGGCACTAAGGATGTCTGACTGACAGCTTAGGGCTGCTCCCCAGGAGAAGTGGGCCTAAGCTGTCAGCTGGACATTCCCTGGGGGCTCCTGGACTGCGAGAGGGCGCAGGCCGAACTGAGGGACCCACCTGAGTGCACAAATTTCATGCACTGGGCCTCTAGTAAACATATAAAATAAAAAATGCAAATTCCTTTATCATGAATATTTTTTATTGATTAGGCTGAAACAGATGTGGTTACTAGAAAATTTTAAATGACATATGTGGCTTGCATTTGTGACACACATTTTATTTCTACTGAACACCACTGGTCCAAATTCAAAGCTTAAATTTTCTAAAACTACTTATGTTCATATTGATAAATAAAGTAGTGTCTGTACTGAAATTCCTCAAACTATATTTTTGGAGAAAAAAGAGGATTCCATTGCTTTGAAAGGTTTTTTAAAAGCTTAAAAACAATTTATCTAAAAAGGTTTTTTCCCTTTAATTTATTTATTTTAAGAGAGAGAGAGAGACAAAGGAAAGAGAGGGAGAGAAAAAGGGAGAGAGGTCAATTTATTGTTCCACTTATTTATGCATTCATTGGTTGTTTCTTGTATGTTCCTGACCAGGGATCAAACCTGCATCCTTGATATATCAAGACAACACTTTAACCAACGGAGCTATCTGGCCAGGGTTTCATAAGCTTTTAAAAAAGAAATTAACTATTATTTTACCTGGTGTATTCGTTCTTGGCTGAGTAACTTCAGTAGTACTGTGAGTCAGAAGTTCTGGTCTGTAAAAATAAGGTGACATTAGTAACAGCATTTAGGAATGCCTTAAAGGCCTTCTCCACACATATGATTTTCAACATGGTTCATTCTGTCTTCTTGTGCAATGAAAAGTACCATTCTGGTGACTCCAGATTATTTTGAAAATTGCAATTTTAACAAATTCAGGTGGAACTACCTGTATGTCCTCAAATGCATTTTAAGCTTAAATGTACAAAACCTTTCCAACCAGTTCAACCTTCTTTTTTAAATCTCGAATGAACTACACCACAATATAGCTAAAAATATCTAGCTATGTCATTCTAAAGTTGCCTCTCCCTTATACAATTAGTCCCAACAAACATGCACAAACGCACAACCCCAAACAGTAATAAGCAAGTAATAGAGTCTACACCCCCACAATCCTTCCACATTAAAAACAGGCCTTCTGTTTATATCCCCTGCTCCCAAATTATCCATTCTGCTATCCTTCAAACCCAAGCCAAAACAGCATTTCTAAAATGCAAATCCAAATTATTTTAAGGGGAATCAGCTTTAAAGTTGTTTAATTACTCCACTGATTATATAAGACACTAGGGACCCAGTGCACAAAAATTTGTGCACTCGGGGGTCCCTCAGCCCAGCCTGTACTGGCACAACCTGCCACCCACACATCTCACCCCACCCACCCC
>PVJC01038678.1:0-16630 GCA_004026665.1 Murina feae | reverse complement strand
CGAGGAAAGAGGGTCATTGTTCTGACCTCAGTTTCAAGTGAGGAGGTAGCTGAATGGCTTTCTTAAGGTTACACAGAAAGCTAAGTGCTGAACCAGGAGGAGAAAGTGGCTTGGAGGCCTGATCGGAGCATCCCAAGATATACTCTGCCCTTCTCCTTCTCCTCTAGTTTCAGACTCTTGGACTTGGTTTTACTTCCTGCAAAATGTTTTCTCTTTGAGAATGTCCACTTCTCTATCTTAAAATTTTAACAGGATTGCCAACTTTGAAATTTCTCCTAATTTTGTCTAAGTGTTGTATCATCAAATATTATTCTTTCATCCTGGCCCAGTGGCTCAGTTGAAGCTTCGTTGGGAACACAGAAAAGTTGTTGAGGGTTCAATTCCCAGTCAGGGCAAATGCCTGGGTTGATGGGAGGAGATATTTTGTTAATTAGATTCCACATATGAGATTATGAGTTACCTGTCTTCCTCTAAATGACTTATTTCACTTAGCCTGATACTCTCCAGGTCTCTCCATGCTGTTTCAAAGAGTAAGAGATTCTTCTTTTTACGGCTGCATAGCATTCCATGGTGTAAATGTATCACAGTTTTGTTTTTTTTAATCCATTCATCTACTGATGGGCACTTGGGCTGTTTCCAAATCTTGGCTATTGTAAAATGTGCTGCCATGAACATAGGGGTGCATACATTCTTTCTGATTGGTGTTTCAGGTTTCTTAGGATATATTCCTAGAAGTGGGATCACTGGGTCAAATGGCAGTTCCATATTTAATTTTTTGAGGAAATCCCATACTGTTTTCCATAATGATTGTACCAGTCTGCACTCCCACCAGCAGTGAACTAAGGTTCCCTTTTCTCCACAGTCTCACCAGCACTTGTCATTTGTTGATTTATGATAGCCATTCTGACAGGTGTGAGGTGATGCCTCATTGACATTTCAATTTGCATCTCTCTGGTGATCAGTGACTTTGAGTATGTTTTCATATGTTTCTTGGCCACCTACTATATGTCCGCTTTGGAGAAGTGTCTATTTAGGTTCTTTGTCCATTTTTTAATTGGATTGTTTGTCTTCCTTTTGTTAAGTTGTATGAATTGCTTATATATTTTGGATATTAATACTCCATCAGATGTATCATTGCCAAATATGTCCTCCCATACAATGGACTCCCTTTTTGTTTTGTTGATATAAAAACATTTTAAGTAATATAAAAGAGACAGGGAACAATGTTATATTTCACATGGGGAAAGGGGCCACTCTGCAAAAGAGACTAGTCAAATGCAGTCAGCAGTGAGTAGGGCGGCAAATAGAAGGAGGAGTTCAACCTATTACTGAGGAAGTGCCATGATAACTCACTACACTCGGACCAGCTGAAGTTACTCCCTGCTGCTTGAGCTATTTAAAGCCCTAGAATTTGTTCATTTTTCTCTTATAGTGATATTTTCAGTCTTAGTAAACAATTATATTCACAGTATCAATTATATGTTTCCTCTAAGAATCTCCCAAGAGCATCTACTTGCCAATAGATAGTGTTAAACATTTTTCTTTAACAAGAATCAGAACCATCGCCGGGCATCCTGGGAAGAAACATACAAATTAGCATCTCGCCACTAGGGCTTCCTTTTTCTCGGCCGGTTTGTCTGGAGTGGCTCGGAGGCTCAGGGACCCGAGAGCTGCCCAATCAGCGCTGACCTCCTTTGTCTATTTACCACGTGTGACCCGCTCGGGACAGCCCTGTAAAATCTAGGGAGAACTCTAAGCTGGAGTAGGTCAAGCCTTCTGCTCCCCACATCTGTAAACCCGAGCAGCGCTCCGGGCCAGGAAGCCGCCGCTCCCGCTGCAGCAGTCGGCCCGCTGCGGGAGGGCAGGGCACCGCCCACGGCCAAGATCAGGCCAAGATCACCGGCCTCCCCACTACAACCTCACCGACGAGCCCGGACGCGCCTGGTGTGTCGGGTGCGTGTCGTCCTACACTCCGAAGGGCTTGTTGATTCTCGGAAAGGTCTCCGGCTGGATTCCCTGTCAGAGCATATGTGCTGGTTGAGGATTCCATCCCCAGTGGTAGCCGATGGAGGCTTTGCTCTGGCATCTTGTTTTTCTCCCTCCTCCTTCCGCTCTCTAAAAATCAATACACTTAATGATAAATAAAACTTATCTGATGAAAACCAGAAACCACCAGCATGAGGACCACAGATTTTACAGCGACAAGAGACAGAAGCAAAAGTGCCTAAAAGAAAGCCGGTGGAACATATTTTTGTAATAGCGTCAGAGAAGCAAAGCTCAGAAAGACATGAAGGATGCCCGATGCAAAGAACAGCAAGGAGACAAGATTATTTGTCCTCGGGGGGAGTTAATCGATCAACTGAAGGACTTGCATGCATATAAGCATAATCAATGGGCACAAGACACTGGGGGGGAGGGGAGGACGGGGGAAGGTCAAGGGGAAAAATGGAAACTGATTTAACCCTCTTTGTAATACTTAAATAAAACAAAATTTGAAAAAAAGATTCTTTGTCCTCATTTGCAAAGTCAGGAGTTTCCTGCCACACACTTCCCCGGGTCCTCCAGAATCAAGCTGGTTTCTCTAAGTCCTAACGGTTGGCATCCCTGGGGCTGGGGCTAGTGCTGGACCCAGGATGGGTGAGTGAGGGGCTTGGGCACTGGCTCACTCGCTGGGTCTTAAAGAACAAGGACAGACCCTCCTGTATCTCAGCTGCCCTCAGCCTCTTCATGGTACTGCCCTGGATTTTAGGGAAATGGGGGAATCAAAATAAGCCAACAAAAAACCCTGCGGAAATACTTAAAATTGTATGAATACCAACAAGTAGGGCACAGAGAAACCATGTCCTTTTCTTATGACACCAATGTCCACCTGAAGAACTGACCAGAAACCAATCATCACTCTTCTGGAGCCTCCTGCGCTTTTTGTTTTTCCTTTTTGTTAATCCTCATTTGAGGATATTTTCCCATTTTTTAGAGAAAGTGGGAGAGAAAGGGAAAGACAGAGAGAAACATTGATGTGAGAGAAGCACATCAATTGGTTGCCTCCAGCACACACTCGGGCCAGGGCCCCTGGGCCAGGGTGGAGCCTGAAACCACTTGTACATGCCCTTGACCAGAATCGAACCCTGGATCCTTTGATCCACAGGCCAATGCTCTATCCACTGAGCCAAACCGGTTAGGGCTGGAGCCTCCTGCTTTTGAATTGTGAAAATAAAACTAACAAAAACCTGCAAACGAAATAAAAGACACACCAGGGTTTCCACAGTCTCATGGAGGGAGAGAGGTTTGAGTTCATCACCAGCTGATGGGAGCCCTGGGGGTCTGAGTGGCCTCTTGTAGTCAGAACTTCTTTGGGCACGAGGGTTATACAGCAAAATCTGTGATGCAAAAGTGAGTTTCACTTAAGTCTACAGTTTTGTTTTTGTTAATCCTCACCTGAGGATATTTTTCCTTTTTTTTTTTTTTAATATAGAGTGGAAGGAGGGGGGGGGTGAGAAGGGGGGGAGAGAGAGAGGGAGGGGGGAAGAGAGAGAGAGACTGGTTGCTCAGGGTGCAGATCGAGCCTGCAAACGAGGTATCTGCCCTTGACTGGAAAACCCACAACCCTTCAGTCCCAGGATTGACACTCTATCCACTGAACCAAACCGGTCAGGGCTAGGTCTATAATTTCTAACTATATCTGTCCTCAAATGCCTTTCCTGTGACCCACATAATAGGTAAAATGATTTGAACTAGATCTGGCATTTAAAAATCGGGGTATTTCAGCCCCGGCTAGGTAGCTGAGGTGGTCATACACAAAGGTTGTGGGTTCAACCCCCAGTCAGGACACATACAAGAACTGGCCAATGAATGCATAAATATGTGGACAACAAATGGGTGTTTCTCTCTCTTTCCCTTCCTCTCTGAAATCAATCACTAATTTTTTTTAATTGGGGGACTTCACAGAATGTCTGGCTTTTCTTGAAAAATCTGAACAGCAATAGCAGGACCAGATTCCCATGGACAAAAGGTACCCTCCTCAGGTGGAACGCAGAATGGCAAAGTATGCCCTGGTCACCATCACTCCCTATTGCCCACACCCAGCCTTGTGTGATTAACTTGCCTGCTGGGTTCCTTGAACACGGGCGTTTTCAACCTGGACCCCAAAGGTCTCTCAAGGCTCCAGTCCCCCAAATATCTATGATTTCTGAGGACACTTATGTAGGAAGTGGGGAGAGAGAGGATTCGATTCCCATCTCACCCATGGTTGAGGGGTCAGTTTTCAATCCAATCAGAGCTGAGCCCACTTTCTTTTCCTGAGAAAATCCAGGAAGACGGGAGGGCTCCTTTTTCACACAATTCCTTCCCCAAGCCACTGCCACCTCTTTCTAAAAGGCCCCCTTCTCAGTCTTTGTAACAAGTGGTCCTTTGTCCTCTCTCTGCCACAGTATCTCCACAGTCTAAGATGGGAAGATGTTGAATTAGAGAACTGTGCTCCAGGCAGGGTGAGTTGTGGTCAAGGGGGACCTGCAGCAGGGGAGCCCCTCACACTGGGTGGACCCAAGATCTCCAGTTCTCCACTGGGTTTTACTATGTGCGTGGCCCTCTGGGGCTCCCCATGGCTCTCGCTTTCCCAGCCCTCCCCTTGGCACAGCCAGCTGTCATGTGGGTAACAAGGCAGAGTCTAAGAAGGAGGGTTCTTTACCTTAGTACTGGCCCCCAGATGTGCTTTATTTTTAATATATTTTTATTGATTTCAGAGAGGAAGGGAGAGGGAGAGAGAGATAGAAACATCAATGAAGAGAACCATTGAATGGGCTGCCTCCTGCAAGCTTCCTACTGGGGATTGAGCCTGCAACCCGGGCATGTGCCCTTGACCAGAATTGAACCTGGGACCCTTCAGTCCACAGGCTGACGCTCTATCTACTGAGCCAAACCGGCTAGGGCCCCACAAATGTATTTTAAATACCTCTGATCTTTAATAATAAGAGCATAATATGCTAATTAGACCAGACATCCTTCTTGAGGTCCTTCTGTCCTTCCAGACAAAGCCGGGCTGCGAGGGAAGCCTGGGTCCAGGGTGCGAGAGGGAAGCCAGTGCTGGCAGCCGGGGGAAGGAAGGCCTACTCTTCCATGAATTTCATGCATCAGACCTCTAGTTTATTATATATCTATCAAGGAATTAAGGAAGCCACACCCTCTCAGGGTTTAATCTCTTTGCCCCACCTGACAGCATCAGAAGATGGGGTAAGATACCCCTGTAACTTGCTATTGACGTGCACTGTAATGGGCTGCAGGGTCAGGTTTGTCCCTGGGCTCCTGGAGAACTTCCTGGCCCACATCCTCCACCCCAGGGCTGGTCAGGGATCATCGGCGGAGTGGGAAAGGCATTGGTGCTTCCTCAGCGCCCCAGGAAGGAGCTAAGGGCAGAGGTGTTCTCAGAAAATACCCTCGTCCTCGAGCTGGCAAGGCTTGGCGATGGGGGGGGGGGGGTGCTGCCAAGGAACCCCCTGGATCTGTGTGGCTTGGGGTCAAAGAAGCCAGGAAGCCAGGTCCAGCCCCATCTTTTCCCAGAGCCCCTGGTGCACTGAAGTCTTACAGGCTCTGAGAGCTTCTTCCAAAGAAGCACTTTTTAAAGTTCAGTATTTCCCAGGCCAAATTACAAACAGAATTCCACCTTAATGGAGCATTAACCTCCTTCACAAGTGTTCTGCCAACACATTTTGGGAAAGGCTGGAGCAATGGAAAACACTGATTCTTTCTATTTCTGGTTTCCTGATTTATTGGCTGCGTGGCTTTGGGCAAACTGTTAGCCTCTCAAACTTCCATTTCTTTTATTATATGGTGGGGTCATCACAGGTGTCCTGCTTTATTCCAGGGCTGACATGTGGTCAGATATGGCAGCTTCTGAAACAGACAAAGGCTCCACGCCTGTCGCATCTGGTTTAGACCAGAACTGGGGTGCAGAACTGTATAGACACACACCCTCCAATAGGGTCTACCTTGTATCTGCATATGCTCGGTCAGTGGCCCCACCCTGCCCCATCAGAACAGGCAAGAGAGGCAAAGCTGAGGCCCACTGTAAGGGGGAAAGGCCTCACAATTAGCATTTCAGGCTCTGCAGAGCTTGGAGTCCGTGTCTGAGGACCTGCCCACCACTGTCCTGTCACACCCTGGGAGCCACGTCCCTGACTCAGCACTTACAGGACTAGAAGTGACCTTTCAGGGGACGGCTGTGCTTCTTTAGCCATAACTCCAACCTTGGGACTCCACTGCTATGTGACCTGGAGCAATACCCACCCTTCTCCTGGGATGACCGTATGCCAGGAACAAAGCTAAGCCCGTGCCCACATCATCACACGGAACCCTTACAGATACCTGTGTGACAAGGGCTGTGTCTTTCCCTTACACCTGGGACAGCAACCTGCTCTAAGTCACATGGTGGAGTCAGCTTGGACCGAGGCTTCAACAAAATACACCAGATCCCTGCTACTGGTCAGTGGCATCTATGATCAGTTCAGTGAGATCTGGTACCATATCTCTCCAGATGTCAGTGTATCTCTAGATACACCAATACGACAGTGACAACTGAACATTCCTCAAACACACAAACACACCTGACCGCACCCAACTGACGCCCGTCATTTCTGCAATGAATTCAGTTGTGGGGACAGGAACTGCTCTAGAACAAGACTTAAGAGACTAAGTGCTGACACTATCTGCTGATGACTCAAACAGACCAATTGTAAAAAGATGTTTTTGGGGAAACTGGGGAAATCCAATTATAGCCTGGGCACTAGATGAATTCTTGTTTATTCTTAGCTGTGATAAGGCACTGTGGCTCTGTAGGAAAATGTGCTCAAGAATGTAGGGGGCGCCCTAACCAATTGGGCTCAATGGACAGAGTGTGGCCCTGGGTTCGATTCCGGTCAGGGGCATGTACCTTGGTTGTGGGCTAGATCCCCAGTAAGGGGTGTGCAGGAGGCAGCCAATCGATGATTCTCTCATTGATGCTTCTATCCCTCTCCCTTCCTCTAAGAAAATTAAAAAGAAAATGTAGGGGTGACACGCTATGTCTTGGCTGTGTCATTAAAGAAAAAGGGGGATGGACAGATAAAGAAAATGTAGCAACATTTTGATGACTGTCTCAGGTGGGTGTTGGTTATGTTATGTCCTTTGGTTTTGTGTATGGAAACATTTCATAATTAAGGAGCAAGTCGGAAATGTGGATCCCACGCCAGTCTTCTTTGGTCGACTCACCCACCCTCCACTTCCAATCACCTGGAGTCCTGAAGACCCACTGCTCACCCTGCTAGAGCCCACCACCTTCTAACACAAACGCAGTGGTCTCTGCAGCTGCTGGGAGCTCCCTGGCGGACAGGAGCCAGGGGCTACCCCCACACCCCCTGCTACTGTAACAGGGACACACTTAGAAACCACCTCACAGATCACTTAAATGGGCTAAACCAGCAAACTGCTCACACAGGGTCTGGCTTTTGCTAAGTGAACCGTCACTTTCATGATTAAAATCTCACTGTATCACTTCCCCACCAAGTTCGAGGATGAGGCCAGACTCCTTAGAGCAAAACGACCCCCAGCCTCCGGCCCCACCTCTTCCAGCCTCAGTTCCCACCCTCACCCCATCCTTCCCTCTACTTGGGGTTTTTTAAACGCCTTACTGATTGTTGCCTCTGCTTTGCCTCCACTTGGAAAAGTCCAGTCGTCCTCCTTCTGGCTCCTGCGTCAGCCCCCCTGAAGGGCTGCTCTAGGCTGTGTCAGTCCCCTCTGCGCCCTGCACATACCTTCTCCACTGTGCAAGTCCAACCTAAGGGATTTACTCGCCCACCCCCTTCCCTGAGCCCTAACCAGTCAGGCAGATTCGTTCACAGGCGGCCTACATTCTGCAGTCAATGCAGGGGTCGCTTACTCAGTGAAGACTTTCCCAGAGAGCCTGGTCTCTAGACTGTACTTCAGAAGAGGATGTATTTTTATTTCTGCCCCCGGCTCTTTTCCAATGTGCCCATGAAATACATCTCTTGGGCTCTTCTTAAAATGCAGATTCAGTTCAGCAGGTCTTCGGCCCAACCTCGTGATTCTGCATTTCAGACAGCAATCCAGGGAATGCGACGTCACAGGTCCCTGAGGAGCGAGCTACACTCCTATACTTTCCTGAGCTCAAGCCTTGCTCATCCACGGGTCTCAGCTCAAACGTCACCTCAGACAGGGCTTTCCTGACGCCTCAATTCCACGAGGCCATGCTGTGCTTCCCTCTAGCGTCCGTCTCCTCCTCACGGCTTCGTGCACACGGTGCTGACGTTTCCCCAACTAGACCGGAGCCCCCGGGAGAGGGGCTACTGTGCTCCTGCTGGTGCTGGATAAACAAGCCTCTCAGCTGAAGAAAAGGCCATGAGCACCACACCCACATTTCCTCCTATGAGCTTCTGGCACCAAGTCCCAGGGTGGGGGTGCCCCTTCTCCTGACAGAAGAGGGAAGAGGACGCCAAAGAGGGTGCAGACATCCTGTCACACTGGAGATTCTGAGAACTTGCACGACACCACGTCCCACAGTCCCGTCCATCTCGGCCACTCAACTTTAGAGCAGATCGCTTGGGAAGGCCCATCTAGGCTGCCCCTTCCCGACCTGCTGGCTGCCCCCCATCCTAACCCTGCAACGAACACGCCCGTCTGCCGAGAGCTGCCACCAGCTCAAGCAACGTCCACTTCACCACCTCTGCTGCCGTCAAAACCAGGAGCAGGTGACAGGGCAGGAGAGAGGAAACATCCTGGGGCACAGCTTTTGAATGGGGCTCACATCACAGACAGACCCCCCATAACCTTTGGAAGGGCTGGTCCGACATCCAGCCCAGTCCTATCCCTCTTCCCAGCTGCACAAGTGCTCGTAGGTTCCTTATCCTCCATCCTCGTCCCCCATCCTGATGGCATGTGCCATTGCTCACCTCCATACAACCCAGAGCTGAGGCCACCGAAGCCCTGCCCCTGGGCCTCCATGACCCACCCCACCCCCGTCGCCAGATGCTCGGGTGTTAGGTGGGAAAGTGCTCCCCAGCTCACCCAGGTCGGGCCTCTCCACCTACAACCCCACCGAGGCTCTGGGTGGAGTTGGTGCCCCTGACATAGTCATGCAGGTTGATTTTCAATATTTCTTTTATTCCATCACAACAGCCTACCTGATCCTTACCATCCCCCTGAAGTTCCCGCCTGTGCCCTAGGTCACCGCTCCCCCTGCCACGTCCATTCTGAAGAGTGGGTGGCCACTCTCTCTAGGAGGCACCTTGGTTCCTGGCTCAAGGGGCCTGGGGACCTGGGAAAAGCGCCTTGTCCTGTGGTCTTGGGAGAAGGCTCGGCGACACCCAGTCCCCTTTCCACTGCAACAAGGCTCAGCGCTGCTTGTCTGGACTGCGCGGCTCAGAGGTCAGGCTGAAGCATCGTCGTTGGCAGGTTCCTTGGCGATGGCTCTCGCTTTGCACCATAACAAGAAACAAAAAATGAAAGCATTCCAACTAGCAATTCCTCAGACGACAACAAAATTAAGGGCAAAAATCAACATGATTTGGCAAAAGTTTTTAGAATTTTAAATTAAAAAAAAAAACAAAAAACATTCACACAGAAGAGATTTAACTTGTGTGCTTTGAAGAAATATATTAAAGAAAGTGGAAAGTTAAAAAAATATCAAACCCCAAATAAGGATAAAAATAGATGTATCCTCTGTAAAAATCTGGGCAAATCTACTGAATCATTCATATCTATTCAGTATTCAGAGCATGAGGTGAAATACCCGAGTATAAAAAATTAAAAAACAAAACAAAAACAGCAAAAAACTCAAGACACTGCCCCTGCGCTGAGCGGAGCCAGGCGGCTCGCTCGGGCTCCGGCCGCTGGAAGCCACAGTGTGTCTGGTCCCTGCTGCCTTCCTGCCCTCAGAGCTTTAAAGGTCTTCCCTGGTCCTGCTTGGCTTTGTGGCGTGTTCTTCTATGAACTTGCTCAAGTGCTCCAGGTCTCTGTTTCCATCCTCAAACTTAACCGGGTTCTTTTTGTCCCCACTGGGTGCGAAGTAGATGGTGGGGAAGCCCTCCACCTTGTAGCGGTCGTTGGTGATGTCGTTGGCGGTGGCGTCCATCTTGGCGATGACCAGGTTCTTGTGGCTCTTGTACTTCTTGCCCAGGGCGGCGTACACGGGCTCCAGCTGCTTGCAGTGCCCGCACCAGGGCGCGTAGAACTCGATGAGGACGTCCTTCTTGGGGTCCATCACGATGGAGTCGAAGGTCTTGCCCACCACGACCTTGACGGGCCCCTTGTTGTTCTTGGGCACAGGCTGGGATTTGATAACCGGCTTCAGCTTTCCTGCCGGAGAGAAAGCAGGGGCGGGATGTGAGTGATGAGCAGGCCCGGCTCTGCCTGGACTGGTGGGGCCTTGTCTCCAACAGCCCACCCTTCAGTGTCCTGGTCTCCTCAAGCCTTCCACTTCCCCAGTCCCTGCCAAGGCCAGACGGGGCAGGTGGTCCCCTCCAGGCCTCTTGGGCCACTGGGTCCTGTCCAGGGAGGCTGTCACAGGAAGAGCCGGTGCCTGGGGCTGCACAGCCCCAGGGGAAAAGCACGGAGCGGCGCGGCGGACAGGGAACTAGGAGGTCTGCCCGTGACAGGCTGGTGCTGGGGACTGGGCTATGTGCTCAACCAGACCAATAAAGACACGCATGTGATGCCTCAGAGAAATGCCCACATACACACAATTTTCCACAAACACCAAAAGCCTGTTTTAATTAAGACTTCTTGACATTTCCAAGACATACCTGCCCTTTTTCCTATTAGAAAGATAGAAAGAAAGAAAGAAAGAAAGAAAGAAAGAAAGAAAGAAAGAAAGAAGGAAAGAAAGAAAAGAAAAGAAAGAAAGATGTCTCTCCGTCTCTATCCTCCCTGAGGAACCCAGGGAACAAACCAGGTTTGGGCTCGGAGTAAGCAATGGGACCGAAGAGTGCCCTCACCTGGACGCCAGGTGCGCCCGCAGCCACCCAGGCTCACACAGGGGAAGCCCGGCCACACGCAGCCCACCTTTTTTGAAAGCTGTGACGAACTCTCGGAGGGTGTCGGAGTCAAACTCCTCGGGCTCCATGGCGAACTTCCGCCCGCCCTCGTCCAGGATGGCAGCGTTGACATCCTCCCCACTCTCGCTGAGCCCCAGGTCCTTCACCTCCGCGGCAAAGTCGTCCTCGTCAGCCACGGCAAAGGTGTACTCCGGGAAGTCCTGGGCCACCTCCAGCACCTTGCTCCGCCAAAACTGAGTGGCTGAAACAGGACGAAGGACCGTGAGCCTCAGAGATGAAGATTAAGATTCTGCCCCTTGGATTCTAACAAGGCTTAGGCTTCAATCGGAGAGAAAAGCATTTCTGAAAAAGCCACGTCTGTGAACAAGGGACCTTGGTCAAAAGCTCAACCAGCCCAGGAGACCTGTGCTGGTGGCATAAGCCCTGCTTGGAGCACACGACAATGACCTGAAGCCATAAAGCAAACACACTCCTGACCACCCACCCACCAGGGCCTGGTCCCTCACCCGCTCTGTAGTCAAAGCTGAAGTCCACGCTGTAGTACACGACCACCAGGGGGCGGCGTGTGTATCGCTTGGCGTCGTTGGAGGGCTTGCGGTGACCCACCAGGGGCAAGGTGTGCTTCAGCACGAAGTCCTTGATGGCAGAGCCCTCCTGGGAGCCCTGCGAAAGGTGAGGACAGGTGAGGGTCGGCCTGACCAAGGTGGGGCTTACCTGACACTCCCACCTTTTGCTGCCGCTGTTAAGGAGTACAGATGGGGCGGAGCGCTGAAGAGGGGATCACTGAAGGCGAGATGCTCTGGGCCCACTCAAGCACACCCCAGTAATTCCCTTTCTCCACTGAACCTTGAGGGAGCTTGTGGGGCCACCACAGAGGCCCCCGCCCTGTCCTCTGGGCCTGGGCTCACTGTGCCGTCAACTAGGAAATGCTGGAGGAAGGCCCCCTGGGGACAGTTGTTAACTCAGCCAACTGAGCGGAGGGTCCGTCTTCCCCGGCTGATCCTCACGGCTGCCCTATCAGGACATTTCAGACGACAGGACACAGCACGGAGGTGCAGAGGCCCACGTGCACCCAGCTGGGGAGTGGCCATGATGGCTTTGTGTTCTGCCTGGAGAATCACCCCTGTGCTGCCCCCTCCAAAGGACAGCATGGTCTCGGCTAAGAGCATGAGTCAAGCTGTGACTGGCCCCGAGATGGAGCAGTGTGGAGACTCAGAGGTGAAATGACTGCCCTGAGGGACGAGCAGCGTGTCCTGACACAGGGGCTCACACCAAGTGAGAATCAGAGCCAGGCGCTCTGGACACCAGACTCACAGGCACAGCCACTTCATGGTAGAGATGAAGACACCGAGGGGCAGTGAGGGTAAGCTGCTTGCCGAAGGTCATACAGCTGGAAGTGGTGGATGAACACCACACCTTCCCCCACAGCCTGAGTGCCACCTGGACGGGCTGTCAGGGAGGTGGCCCCGTGCAGCTGGGAGGATGGGCAGAACTTGGCAAGTGAGAGGAAGAGCAGGAAGGAGCAGGAGACAAGGCATGGAGGCTCTGGTCCTAGGGTACCAGGAGGGTGGGAGGAAAGTGCCAGGAAAGCAGTGAGGAGGGTGGCAGGGGGTGTCACCCAGAAGGCAACCTCAAGAGTAAAGTGGCAGTGCCCTGGCCGGCGGCACTCTATTGGTTGGAGCATCATCCTATGCACTAGAAGCTCACAGGCTCCATTCCCAGTCAGGGCACATACTTAGGTTGTGGGTTCAGTTTCCGGTCAGGGTAGGTATGGGAGGCAACCAATGGATGTTTCTCTCTCAGATAATGTTTCCTCTTCTCTAAAATCAATTAAAATATATTTTTTAAAAGCCCTTGCTGGTTTGACTCAGTGAATAGAGCGCTGGCTTGTGGACTGCAGGGTCCTGGGTTCAATTCCGGTCAAGGGCACATGCCTGGGTTTTGGGATGATCCCCAGTAGGAGGTGTACAGGAGGCAGCCAATCAATGATTGTCTCTCATCATGATGTTTCTCTCTCACCTTCTTCCTCTCTGAAATCAATAAAAACATATTTAAAAAATGACATCACCTTAATAATAAAAAAAATGAGAGAGAGAGAGAGAGAGAGAGAGAGAGGGAGAAAGAGAGAAGCGGCAGTGAGAACAGGCGAACTTGCCAGAATTGAGCACACACCCAGAGCTGAGCCTCAGTGTGAACTCCTTGCAGAGTAGACAGACAAGCTGTCCTCCCTCAGCAGCTCCGGGAGCTAACTTTAACCTCACTTCACCTTATCTGTCCTGCCCTTGTCTTTCCTTTGCTCTGATTTCTAAATCCACTTTTTAAGAACATTGTTTTTTCACTATATTGTGTGAATTTTTGCAAAGTAGCCTATGTAACTTTCCGAACAAAAGTGGTATATGAATAATATGAATCCATTTAAAATGTAAAAACGCAGGCAAAAGACAAAAGTCAAGTGGCAGTGATACATATACCAGACCGGACTGTGAGGCTCTCAACCCCTCGGAGGTCAAGAGCCTCTTCAGGAACCTGCCAAAAGCTACAGACTCCTTTCCTGGGAACACGGACACCACAAGGCTGTGCCCGCCTCCCCGAGGTCACTGCTCCACGGTCATCAGGGCCCCTCTTTGGACGTGAGACTTCCAGAAAGAGCAATGAAGTCAGAATCAGGGCTGTCTCCAAGGTCATGGTCCCAGTTCATAAAAAAGACCAGAAGGGGCACGGCTGCCCCCTGCAGCACATGCCCAGGGGACTTGGTCCCACACCACATCCTCCAGGTCCCAGGGGAGCCCTCAGCCCCTCCTGGCTCAGGAAGAACACGCGCATTCTCCCTCAGTGGCTTCTAACTGGCCGTGGGACCGGCTGTGTCCAGTCTCTCTCTAGGAAAATAAAACCTTCGGGTTCAAGATCTAGGTCTCTTCCAGACCTGAAGATCTGCTCACTGAAGCACTCAGTATGCTGAGCTGGGACCTCCCTCCCCTTCTAGAGGTGAATGTCACGTCCTTCAGGAAGATGGGGGTGGGGGTAGCAGTGGAAAGAAAGGCCAAATCCACGAGCCATGCTGCAGTTTCAACAAAGTGAACAGAGAGGCCACTGCCCCGTAGCCCTCAGTGCCTGGGCTGCCTGCCCACAGGCAGCATGTCCTGGCCTGGAGCAAGGCAGACACACAGGCCAGACCCTCAGTGGGGGGCACCTATGGGAGGCTGGTGCCAGGAGGTCTGAGTGGTGTGAGGTGGAGCTCTGCCAGGGGCCAGGGCCCTGTACCTGCCAGGTGTGTGAGTGCTGCCTGGGTCCCTCGTGTAACTCCTGACCAAGAACTTTCCTGCTGGCTGTGCTCCAGGGCCCAGAGCCTTCGGAACAGGGAAATCTCCATCCTTCAAAATCCCCACGGTGGCACCACAGGATCCTCCTACACATCGCACACCCACCTGGCACTTCAGAGGGCCATTGAGGCCTGAGCGCCCTCACCCACCTGGATGTCCATCATGTTGCTCCTGGGCTCATATTTGGACTGGAATTTCTCAGGCTGCATCATGACCAACTTCCCTGGGGAGGCTTTCAAAAACTTTGCAATTTCAGTGCTGAAAGTGTGGTGGAATTTATAGTCTTCTCTCAGGTTGTTAGCTGAAACATGAACAGAATGATAAATACACAATTTATTAAACTGCTTAAACAATCAAGTTTTAACTCATGACCCACATCAACCAAAGCAAACGCCCTGAAAATAGTGTAATGACCACCTGAGTTCTGTGTGAACAGCTCCTCAAGCTCAAAAGTTGGATTTTAAAACTTGGTCTAGGCTTAATATTTTAAAACCTGTACCTTAGAATTTATAAAAGAAATTTAACAAACTGAATGTTCACAGAAAAACTTAGAGGTCATCTGTCAGGCGTTACGGATGACTGCCGTCTCCAATGCTGGGAAGCACATCGATCACAGAGGCAGTCCGTCAAGAGGTGACAGTGAGTGTCGCACACTGATGTGCGCACCTGGTGAGCTCGCACACGCAGCACCTCCCGGGGGCCTAATCTCTCCTTAATGTGGGGAGGGAGAGCCTGTTGGTGGGCTGGGGTCCTAAATGTGGTTCCCTAACTATATATACTGCATTAAATCTTGTCAAACTCACCAGAGAAAACCCTGCTGTCTAGATACTCAAGAACAGGGGCAAGCCGACTTTTTCCAGAAAGGACCCGACAGTGAACGCCTGTGCCTTTGTGGGCCACACTGCCACAGCCACTCGATTCTGGGCTCAAGTGTGCAACAGCTGGACAATGTGAGAACAAGTGAGTGCAACTGTGTTCTAATAAAACCACAAACCGGACGAGGCCTGTTTGTCAACCCTGCCCTCAATCTGGGGTGGCCAGACCTCAGTTCCTCTGCTCTGTCCTGGCTGAGGCACCGAGACCCCCCCATAAGGCACCTAGCACATCCCATGACTTGGGGGAGGCAGGGAAGCAGCCTGGAGATGCCATGGCTCTCGGAATCAGACAAGGCCGGATTCGAACCACAATGCTCTACTGTAAGTTATACCACATTAATCTGCACTTGCCATGTGCATGACTGTTACAGAAGTCAGCACACTGCAAGCAGTGCGTTTAAAAGATGACAGTCACACTCTAAAGTAGAAAAACAAGCCATTCTTGGTGTGAGTGCAATGAGAGGGTAGAGAGTATTCAGAAGGAAGTGATGGGGATGGAGATCCTGAGTGTCATTGAATAAAACCAACTTTCATTCACAACCTAAGGGCCATCCTGGATGGCAAGTACATCTGCTCCCAGGCAGGAGCCAGACTTGGGCAGACAACTGTGCCCACCCCCACAAAACACTACTACTGACAGCTGGTCATAACAATTTCACTTCTCACATTAGCAAGACTAGTACTTATGGGTGCTTATTAGCATCACCAGGCACTTGCTGGCACTCCGTCTACATTATCACAGTTAACGTAGCCACCTTCGAAGCAGGAAAGGTCACCATGGTGGACAGAACACCAGGTTGATCAGGTCAACGCCTGCAGTCAGTCAAGTGCTAACACAGGGCAGAGTCAGGACACAAACCCAGGTGTGATCCCCTCACTTTCTGGTGAAGAGCCTCCCCTGCAGAGAGGCTGGCTTTGGGAAGGGGGTCCTGGAACCCCAGGGAGATAAGACAATGAACTTCACTGTGTGCCCACCCACTCTCCATGCACTATTAAGGCAACAGAGAACGAACCTCCAAAGCTGACAGCTAAGCCTGTTCCCATAGATGATGTGCAATTCATCGAGCCATCCCCTAAATGGACGCCCAGGGCTGTTACACAAAAGGCAGCAGGCTCCCTGGTAGCGGTCTGTCCAGTGCAGAGGGCCACTACTCACCAGCATCTTGGTACAGCTGGTAGGCCGGGTCACTCTCTGCCTTGAAGACTCCAATGATGATGACATCGTCTCCATCCTTCAGGAACTCTTGGACCTGCTTCAGGGCCAGAATCTCCTTGGAGGGCGGCCCGGACTGCTCAACCATGTAGTCGACGATTCCTGGGAGCAGAGCACCCGCCTGAGGAGGGGCTGGGGCTCCAGGGTGCTCTGCCCACTGCCCACACCCACCAGGGAGCTCAC
>PVJC01038677.1:0-16567 GCA_004026665.1 Murina feae | reverse complement strand
GCTGGACGCAGGTTACTGCAATTTCTCTCCTATAATTGATGCTGTTCCTTTAAGGCCTGGGGTTATCTTCTATAATTGATACACTGTTCCTTTAAGGCGGCCTTCTAACTAACGAAGCCTCCTTTGCTTCACCTCGCAGCGTCTATAATGAAACAATTGTTACTTTTACTGGTGAGGCCCGAGCTGCTCTTTCCTTCAGCTCCGGAGGATTCTATGATTGTTACATTGTTTCAAGTGTTTCAAAGCTGTGTTTTGCTAGAGGCAGTTTAATCGGAGCTGAGCTGAGCGGGAGCAGCTTCACTTTCGCTCCTGCTGCAATGGAAAGGGCTGTTTACTCAGGTCCGTGAGTGGCGGCCGCCATGTTGGCTGGGCTAATTTGCATACAGCTGCTCTGATTGGCTGGTGGGCGTGGCTTACCCTGTCTCGGAGAAACGGTTAATTTTAATATTTTGCTTTTATAGAGTAGATGCTTGTGTACCTTTGCCTATGTGCACAGTTTCTACATGTGACCCTGCTGAGCTTGGTTGGCATATAGATTGCCTACCTGCCCTGGTAGCCACTGCTGCCTATCTACTCATGCCCTGACTGTGGCCATATGTTCCTTCCCCCAGACTTGAGCTCTAAGGCTGAAACCCTTTTATCTGGTCTTCTACTAAATGGAAATCATGTGGGGTATCTCTGCCCAGGACAGTGTCAGCAATAGGTCTTGGGGAAACACTGAGAGGCTGGAAACAGATGGTCAATAGCGGATCACGTGAAACTGCACTGCCTGCACTAATATATAGAATTTTGGAGACAGCTGTGGAGTGTGTTTGACCTAAAATCAGAAAGCATGGCTTCAAGTGCCAGCTTTGCTGCTCAGAAGCTGAGGGACCCCTAGGAGTTTCCTTAACCACTCTGGGCCTCCATTTCTTTATTTGGAAAGTGAAGGTTATAACAACAAATGAAATAATACATGAAAGAGAGCTTGTGAACTGTTCAAAGAGCAATCAAGTGTCAGCTATTTTGTATTCAGACAAGAAAGTACCCAAGTAGTCTTATTACTACATACTTAGTGTACAGCATGTTAACTGAACCTAAACATTACCTATTTTTTAGGAACATGTGCCTATTGCCTGGTCAAAATTATGGCTGTGAAGCCACCATCCAAGTTAGAGGACAGTCAGACATTGAGAGTTAATTTATTTCGAAGTCCTACCTAATGCTTAATAAGTACATGGTAGGAGAATTATGTTTTAATTTAATTTTTTTATGAGGGAGAGTTTTCATGCTACGACAACTGCTTTTGAATTATCTTTGATCATTGCCCATCAGAAAGATGTGGTCTGTAATCATCTTACCAAATGTAATAAACTGGAAAGGTAAAAAAAAAAATGGTCTTTTTCCCAAACTGTTTCTGGAAAAAAATGCTTTCGTTATCTGTATCCTTAGATGGATCCCCTCTAGAACAGGTCCAAACCGAGGTCTTGAGCTTCCCTTTGTCCCTTCTCATGACTCAGAGTGGTAGAGTCTCTTCTGTCTTCCAGGCACTGATTTCGCTATCAATGGGGGACAGGATCTCACGATTCTTGTACATCTGCATTGGGGACATAATATGCCTTGTTGCCAGTACCAGAAAGGACAAGGTCAGCCTCAGAGGGTGCACTGCGCTCACAGTGCAGTAAACGGTGGGAAATAAAGGAGATGAAGGCTGGTTTGGTATTCCCAGAGGACTAAGGAGGAGGTAGGCATGCCGCTCAGAAGCTGAGGGAGCCCTAGGAGTCCCTAACTACTCTGGGCCTCCTAGGACTTCCTAGGTGTGGAGAAGACTTCTGTAGGGATTGGGTGTGAGTATATGTGTCCAAGGGCACAATGAAGCTCCGAGATGATGAAAAAAGTAGGGAGTCAGGAGTGATGGTCTCAGAAAAAAATGCCTCCTGTGAACAAATTTCTGTCTCCAGCAGGCAGACATTCTTTCTTTCCTCAGTTCAAACTTAATTTCTTCCAATGTTAGGTCTAAATAAAGGCATAACTTAGGCTAATAGTCTTTCTAAATTTCACAAAACCATGTTATAAAAATGTTCACAGTACAGTTTTAAAATGACTCCTTTCCAAAGAACAAGGCTATTCCAGTGTAGCTTTTACTTCTTGGTAGTAATGTTGGGGTTCAGTTCTTTTGTACATTTAAGAAACTATAGGTCTTTAAGGTAAGCATTTTCTATTCTTCTATTTAAAATATTTATAATAGTAATTAACACCGTACTCTGCAAAAACATGTTTAATATTTGCTGTAAAGGGAACTGTAGCTGTGAATGCCCATTGCAATGTGATATTTCAAAGCATTCAAAATGGAGAGTCTTATATTTAAGACACAAGACATCTTTGGATTACAGTTTGGTTTTCTTAAAAAGTTAAAATAAAAATTAAATCATATACATATATCAAATATAACTGAACTAATATTCTCTAAACTCAATATTTTAGTCTGGAAATTATGACGTTGTGAATAGGGAAAAATATAAACAGCTAGAATAAGACAATCATGAAGAAATGAGATAATAGTCTTCAGATGAAACAATTAAATATGAATTATGACATAATTACAGACCCCCCGATGGGTAAAGAAGAAAGCTACTGATGATATAATAGTGTTTTCTGTAATGTCTACTGCTGTTTAGGCTAAAAAGAGATTTACTCCTTTGTAAATTCTTCTATTTTCTTGTTTTAAACTTTCTCAAATGTTCCTTTAGACTGGGGGTTTATGTGCTTCAATTGAGTAATGATATTAAAAAAGTTGAATCAATGTCCCAGTGGAATTATACATCAGAATGCTATTCCTTTAACTGCTCCACTGATTGACATGGAAACACAGCATTCCTCCCATGGTTGTTAATTTGGCCATCATTTCAAAATACTAGCAGTATACCTTTCAAAGTCACTAGGAACTTATTTTCTAAGCAGTTAGGTATATAAATTATTTAAAAGTTGAAAAACAGCTCTGGCACCATGACTCAGTGATGGAGCATTGGCATACACACCAAAGCATTGTGGGTTTGATTCCCAGTCAGGGGCATGTACCTGGATTACAGGAGAGATCCTGGCCCAGTTGGGTCCTGTACAGGAGGCAACCAATCCATGTGTCTCTCGAACATCAATGTGTTTTTCTTTCTCTCTTCTTACTCCCTCTTTTCTACTCTCTCTAAAAATCAATGGAAAAAGTATCCTTGGGTGAGCATTAACAAAAACAAACAAACAAAAAGGTTGAGAATTCTGGTCTTAAGGTTTTTCTTTCTTTCTTTCTTTATTTTTTATCTTTTCCTTCTTTATTATTTTTTAATCTTTATTGTTCAGATTATTACAGTTGTTCCTTTTTTTCTCCCCATAGCTCCCCTCCTCCCTGTTCCCACCCCACCCTCTGTCCTTATCCACCCCGCACTGTTCTCATCCATAGGTGTATGATTATTGTCCAGTCTCTTCCCACACCCCTAATACCTTTTCCCCCTTGAAAATTGCCAGTTCAATCCCTTTCTATGCCTCTGATTCTATTCTATTCACCAGTTTATTCTGTTCATCAGATTTTTTATTCACTTGATTTTTAGGTTCACTTGTTGATAGATATGTATTTGTTGTTCATAATTTTTATCTTTACTTTTTCTTCTTCTTCCTCTTTTTAAAGGATACCTTTCAGCATTTCATATAATACTGGTTGGGTGGTGATGAACTCCTTTAGCTTTTTTTTGTCTGTGAAGCTCTTTATCTGACCTTCAATTCTGAATGATAGCTTTGCTGGGTAAAGTAATCTTGGCTGTAGGTTCTTGCAATTCATCACTTTGAATATTTCTTGCCACTCCCTTCTGGCCTGCAAAGTTTCTGTTGAGAAATCGGCTGACAGACGTATGGGTGTCCCCTTGTAGGTAACTGACTGCTTTTCTCTTGCTGCTTTTAAAATTCTCTCCTTGTCTTTTGCCCTTGGCATTTTAATTATGATATGTCTTGGTGTGGTCCTCTTTGGATTCCTTTTGTTTGGAATTCTCTGCACTTCCTGGAGTTGGAAGTCTATTTCTTTTACCAGGTAGGGGGAGTTTTCTGACATTATTTCTTCAAATGTGTTTTTAATATCTTGCTCTCTGTCTTCTTCTGGCACCCCTATAATTCTGATGTTGGTACGCTTGAAGTTGTCCCAGAGACTCCTTACACTGTCTTCATATTTTTGGATTCGTTTTTCTTTTTGCTTATCCATTTGGTTATTTTTTGCTTCTTCGTATTTCAATTCTTTGACTTGATTCTTGCGTTCCTCTAATCTGTTGTTGGATCTCTGTATAATATTTTTTATTTTAGTCAGTGTATGCTTAATTTCTAGTTGGTCCTTTTTCATATCCTTGAGGGTCTCATTAGATTTATTGAGGGTCTCAGGGAATCAACAGGGTGGAGCAAATAGCTATGGCTGCTTCTCAGTCCTGGCCTAAGAGGCACCGGATCTGAAGTCGCTCTGGAGTTTCTCCCAGTGCCCGACGGTGCCAGACAGTCCAGCTCCTCCCCATATGGTTCTGAGTCCCCAGAAACTCGCCTGGAACTAGAGTACAGAGCCGTTGGGAGCTTCTGCCTCCCCCCATTACAGAATGCTGCCAGCCCTTTCCACGATCCCCTTCGCGTGCGCCTCTGTACCTCTGCACTTTACTTCTGCACCTCCTCTGCATCTCAGTCTCTTTCTAGTTGTAGAATTTCCACTCAGCCAGCCTTCCTGTAGGTCTGGGTGGTATCCATTTTTTCTTTTCATTGTTGTTTTAAAATGGTTGTGCATGGTCGCAATTCTGGTGTTTACCTATGCCGCCATCTTGGTTTCTCTTCTCTTTTCCTTCTTTTCTGGTCTTAAGGTTTTTAAATTTTTCATTATCTTACTAGAGGGGGTGCACAAAAATTTGTGCACTGTGGGGGTCCTCAGCCCGGCCTGTGCATTCTTGCAGTCTGGGACCCCTTGGGGATGACCACCTGCTGGCATGCCTTGCCAGCTTGTGTGAGGGCTGATGGCTATTTGCAGGCTGGCCAAACCCCCCAGTGGACCCTCACCCCATGGGGGTGTGGTCAGCCTGGGTGAGGGGCTGAGGGCCATTTCAGGCTGTCCACAGCTCCCATTGACCCAACGTCCTAGTGAGGCTGGCTGGAATCAGGTTTCTGGGGTTTATTTATCTTCTATAATTGAAACGTTATTGCCTTGAGCTGAGGCCTAGGCAAGCAATGAAGCCTCCTGTTTGCTTTAGCTCTGTGGCTTCTATAATTGAAACATTGTTGCCTTGAGCAGAAGCCCAGCCAGCCTAGGCAGGCAGTTTCAATTCCATCTCTGGTGCAATGGAAGCCTCCTGTTTGCTTTAGCTCTGTGGCTGCCGGCCGCTATCTTGGCTGGGTTAATTTGCATACAGCTGCTCTGATTGGCTGGTGGGCGTGGCTTGTTTGGTGGGCATGGTTTAGGTATCTTGTAGTGATGGTTAATTTGCATATTACTTTTTTATTAGATTAGACTAGTGGCCTGGTGCACAAAAATTTGTGCACTCAAGGGGATCCCTCAGCCTGGCTTACATCCTCTCGCAATCTGAGACCCCTCGGGAGATGTCCACCTGCTGGCTTAGGCCTGCTCTCTGTGGGATTGGGCCTAAGCTGGCAATCAGACATCCCTCTGGCAGCTCGGGGGCCTTCAGGAGATGTCCACTTGCCAGCAGGGGGCAGGTATAAGCTGAAGTTGGACATCCCTAGTGCTGCCGAGGAAGAGGGAGAGGCTCCCAGCACCACTGCTGTACTGGCAGCCATCAGCCTGGCTTGTGGCTGTGCAGAGCTCCCCCTATGGAAGTGCACTGACCACCAGGGGGCAGCTCCTGCATTGAGCGTCTACCCCTTGGTGGTCAGTGTGTGTCATAGTGATTAGTCTTTCCCAGTGGTTCTGCTTTTAGGGTCAATTTGTATATTACCCTTTTATTATATAGGATAGAGGCCTGGTGCATGGGTGGAGGCCAGCTGGTTTGCCCTGAAGGGTGTCCTGGATCAGGGTGGGGGTCCCGCTGGGGTGCATGGCCAGCCTGGGTGAGTGGCTGATGGCTGTTTTCAGGCTGTTTCATAGATTCTGGATTGTTGTGTTTTCATTTTCATTAGTTTCCAGGGTACTTTTCATTTCTTCTTTGATCTCTTTGGTAACCCAAACATTGTTTAATAGCATGCTATTTAGTCTCCAAGTGTTTGATATTTTTCCATTGTTTTTATTGTTGTTGATTTCTAGTTTTATGCCACTGTGGTCTGAGAAGATGCCTGTTATGATTTCTATCCTCTTGAATTTGAAGAGACTTTGCCTGTGTCCTAATATGTGGTCTATCTTTGAAAATGTCTCTTGTGCACAGAAGAATGTATATCTGTTGCTTTGGGGTGAAATATTCTGAATATGTCCGTTAAGTCCATCTGGTCTAGTGAGTCATTTAGGATTGCTGTTTTCTTGCTAATTTTTTATTTAAAGGATTTATCTAGTGATGTCAGTGGGATATTAAAGTCCCTTACTGTGATTGCATTGCTATCTCTCTCTTGATATCTTCCAGAAGTTGTTTTGTGTATTTGGGTGCTCCAATATTGGGTACATATATGTTTACCAGAGTTATATCTTCTTGTTGGATTGCTCCCTTTAGTATTATGTAGTGGCCTTCCTTATCTCTTGTTATGGCCTTTACTTCAAGGTCTATTTTGTCAGATATAAGTATTGCAACCCCAGCTTTTTTCTCATTTCCATTTGCCTGAAAAATTTTTTTCCATCCCTTCACTATCAGTCTGTGTGAATCCTTTGTTCTCAGGTGGGTCTCTTGTAGACAGCAGATATATGGGTTGTGTTTTCTTATCCATTCAGCTACCCAATGTCTTTTGATTGGGGCATTTAATCCATTATTGTTTTTGTTATTGATAAATACTTGTTTGTTGTCATTTTTATTCTTAATATTTGTGTTTATTCTTGCCTTTCTGTTTCTTCTTTTTACAGCAGTACCTTTAGCATTTCTTGCATTGCTGGCTTGGTGATAATAAACTCTCTTAGTCCTTTTTTATCTGTGAAGCTTCTGATTCCACCTTCAATTTTGAATGATAACCTTGCTGGGTATAGTATTCTGGGATTCAGTCCCTTGGTTTATATCACTTTGTATATTTCATTCCATTCCCTTCTAGCTTGGTGTGTTTCTGTTGAGAAGTCCATCAATATTCTAATGGGAGATCCCTTGTATCTAACTTTCTGTTTTTCTCAGGCAGCTTTTAAGATTCGTACTTTGCCGTTGATGTTTGCCAATTTAATTATGATGTGGCTTGGTGTTGGTCTTTTTGGGTTCATCTTGTTTAGGACTTTATGTGCTTCTTGAATTTTCTTGTCAATATCAGGGAAGTTTTCTGTCATTATTTCTCCAAACAGGTTTTCTATTTCTTTCTTCTCTTCCTCTCCTTTTGGTACCCTTATTATATGAATGTTGTTTCGTTTTGTGTTGCCCCAAAGCTTTCTTAGGCTCTCCTCTTGCTTTTTAAATTTTCTTTCCAGTTGCTGCTGTGTTTGTGTGTTTTTTCCTACCTTGTCTTCTAGCTCACTGATGCAGCCCTCAGCCTCTTCTGGTCTATTATTTAAGCCTTCCATTGTGTTCTTTATTGCACCTATGTTGTTCTTCATTTCCTCTTGGTTCCTCTTCATATTGGTGACATTCTCATTCAGCTCCTTATAATTATCATTGAATTGTGTGTATTTGTTATTAAGTTGTGTGTATTTGTCATCCAGCCATATAAGCATTCTTATAACCATTACTCTGAATTCTTTCTTTGAGAAGTTACTTGGCTCGGTTTCATTTAACTTCCTCTCTGGTGATTCCTCTTTTTCTTTCCTTTGGGGACTGCTTTTTTGTCTCCCCATGTTTTGCTGTAACGTTTTAATTGTTTCTGTGTCCTAGATCTGACTGTTTGCTATCCCGGTTCTTTTGAGGTGGGTGCTGCTGGTGTGATCTCTCATGTCTCCTGAGCTTGGTAATCTAGCGTAGCTCCCTACTTGAGCTATTTGGGTTTTCTTGATATAGGCCTGTGAGCTGAAAAGGTGCAACTATGTTGTCCAGATGTCAACAGCCAGGGAGGGGGATGTCCCAATTTTTGCTGCCTTGTGTTCTTGGCTAAAATTTCATGTGCCCAGCAGGGGCTCATGGAGGTACCCAGGATCTGTCTGTCGGGGTGGTGGGACTCAGGAGGCCTGCACACTGGAAAGGCACAGCTGTGGTATCCAGAGTTCTATACCTGTGGGGTGGGAAGACTCAGTTTTTGCTGCTGGGCCTACGGTTGGATATACACACTCCCAGTGGCAGCTCATAGGGCACCCGTGGTGTGCTTGCCAGTGCAGCGCCTTGGCATACTCTGAAGGGCCCTGTTTGAAGCCAAGCAATCAAGGCATCTGTGGGCAGGTATCCAGGATGAGGGTATTCAGAATTTCTACTGCTGGGGCAGTGCACCCTTGATAGGACAAGAGCACGCCTGTGGAGCAGTGGGCTCAGGAGGCCTGAGTGTTAGAAAAGCACAACTGTAGTGTTCAGAGTTCTGCAGCTGTGGAGTGGGAAGACTCAGTTTTTGCTGCCATGTCTGTGGATGGATAAACATGCTCCCAGTGGCAGCTCACAGGGGTATCCAAGTGCATTTGTGGCTCAGAACTTCGAGGTACTCTGAGGGGCCCTGGAGCTGAAGTTGTGCGACAGTGTCTATTGGCAGTTATTCAGGAGAGTGAATTCAGAATTTCTGCTATGGAGCAGTGCACCACGTTTGCACAATATCGCACTCAACGGGCACTTGCAGTGGCTCCCAGGGGCTGCCTGTGGGGTGGTCAGCTCCATAGGCTTGCGTGCTGAAAACACGTGAATGTTGTGCCCGAAGGTCTGGAGAGGCGGGAGCTGCACTTACTGCTGCAGGAGCGGTGCTCCTTTGGAGGTGGAGGTCCTAGGGTCTGGGAGTCTGCAGGTGTGGCTGCAGGATTTTGGCTGGAGTGGCTGCTGGGTCACAGGCAGTGTCCAAGGGCTGTCTCAGTGGTGGTGTTGATGAGTTCCTAGACAAGGCTGCTCTCCCCTTCAAGATCAAGGATTATGTTTTTAGGAATTGATCTTCACAGGTGGAATTACTGTGGCAAGAGATATGAATACATTTAAGGCTTGATGTGTTGCCCAATTGTGTTCCTCCCAAAATGGTCTGAATTTATATCTCCCATGGCAATATGTGAGCCAACATCTTGCATGTTTTTGAACTTGCTAGTATTTCCAGTGCCTTGACACCAGTGCTGACATTCATAAACCAGCCTCTCTTTTCCCCAACACCAGCTTGTTGGTGGGGGGATGTGGGAGGCACTTTTGTTTCCAGTATGATAATACCACTTTGAACCCTCCAGAAATCTATGTAAGATTTTTCTTAACCTCCCACCTCACCAGTGTTTTGTGCCCTGGGGAAGCCAAGCTCTCTCAGGGTGTTTTCTCATGATCACCTGATATTTAACTCATGCTTCTGCTAAATTGGTTCAGTTTTTGTATTCTTTCATGATTCAGCCTTTGCTGTATTCCATGTTGATGTAGATGTGAAACTCAAGCCCTTCTTTGTCTTCTTAAAAGCAAGCAAACAAAAGCCCAATTCCTTCTTAGGAAGAGAAGACCAGTGGAGTGGCTATGGGATGGACAGGGGCTGCACTGAAGCAAGGTGTTTTTCAATGAATATTAGACATGGCTCAGGACAGACCTCTGGGCCCAGCCAGGGCCTTCTCATCTGGTCCTGATTCTTTGTCCCCTCCCCACTCTCCTCTGGGACCCCTTGGCATTCTCCAAGTTCCTCGCACTCTTATTCACAGCAATGCGTTCCTCCTCCACCCACCCCCAGTGTCCAGGTCAGGCCTTTATATTAAAGAGTCAAGGTGGACTATGGGACATAAGACTTCTCCTGCACAAACTCTACTCTCTGTATAAGGGAGTTGAGATTGCAGCGGCAGTACGTCCCCCTTACTGCAATGACATTTGATGAATAAGATAGGGCTCCTTCTAACTTTTGTGTAATGATTTTCAGGTCATTGTGGACAGGGCAGCATCTGGCACTGGCTACTGTTCTGTCCCTCCACCCCAATCCCTGTAGAATTTAAATCTTCTTTCAGGCAAGCGCCTACTACATGGAGTTGTAAAATGTTCTGCTTTCAACTTCATCATTTCAGAAACAAACCTGAAGCTTAAATAAAAGTTCTGATGGGGCATGTGTGTGGGAATGGGTATGTAGGACTGACTGAGGAGTGCAGCCACTAGCTTTCTTCCCCAAAGTTTGTAAGTGACACTGATGCTTATAGACCAGAGTCTTGGAAAAGAGAGGGAAGTTGTCGCAAAATGAGGGGGATAAAATAAGAGGAATGAAGAGAGCTCATCCTTTCCATGAGATATGCATCAGGTTGTCTCAGCAGTTGCTTCCACTTTTGTAGGCCATGGGTGAAGAAGGTGATTCTCAGCGTATGTCCCTAGACCAAGCCCCATGGACGTCACAGGGAGCTTATTAGAAATGCAGAGTCTCAGGCAGGGCCCCTGATGGACTGAATCTGTCCTGAGGGCAGGCACAGGAATCTGAATTTAACTAGGGGTCTGGGTGCTACTGCAGCCACCTCTAGTCTGAGCACCGCAGGGCTTATGATAGTGTTAGCAGTTCTGCTTCTCCTGAGAGATGGGCCTTCAAGCTCTGCTGGGAGGTTGTACCAGGCCCTGGCTGCAGTGTGTGGGTTGAGTGCTGTGTTTCTGCAACGTTAGTTAAGATGTTCAATGGGGTTAGGACATGGGGGACAGCGCACTCCACAGGACATCACTCGCAATGGTTTATGATGACAGAGCTGGCACATTTTTATGTAATTACAGTCCATACTTACTCATTATGTTCTACTTAGCTGGATCTATATTTCAAGTAGATGAGGATGTAATATGTGAATATTGTGTATGTATAATGCATACACATGTATCCACCCACATTCAATACCTTATAATAATGTAGGATGCCAGATTTTTAATCAAAGTGTCCCTTTGTCAGGGTGCAAAACTAATTGTGTTGTTGTGTGTTGGAGGTCAAAGTTGTTATAATAAAACATCCATCTTGGAGCTTTTTAGAGGAACCTGTTTAAAAAGGTTAAAGTGGGTGATTATCACACCCTAATTTACAACTACTTGGCAATAAGAGTTGCTTTTCAATGAACCATTTATTCATGATCCGCTGCTCCACACTGCAGGATGCTTCTTGACTAGGTTAGGAAATGTAATTAATAAATGATAGGATTATTTATGGTTCACGGTGCCAGATTGGGAAATACAATGATCTACAGAATGAGCTAAAAATGATTCTTGAGCACAGCCTAGCAGACTTTAATCCATGGATTGAATTGTCATAGCATTTGATATAGTGAAGTGAATTCTGGGTGGAATTCCCAGGACGTTTCTGAATATTGACACGCCTCTCTTTTTGTGCTGATCAAAAGCAACCATGCTCCTTCCAAAACAGAGTTAGGCAGCAACCTGTCCATCTTATTCTGGATGTGTCCAGGTGGATTTTTTGGGGGGTGAGGGGTGAGGGGTGGGGGTGGGGAAGGGTAAAGGGACGTTCATATAATTGCCTAATATAGGAATTCTCTCTAAATGACAGCTCTTAAACATAAATTAGGACTCAGATTAGAATCATACTGTATTTTCCGGTGTATAAGATGACTTTTTAACCCAGGAAAATCTTCTCAAAAATCGGGGGTCGTCTTATACGCTGGGTGTCATTTTATAGGGCGGGGGCTGAAACTTCCGAGCCGGACTGGAAAATCTGCAGTCACCGCATACGGTGGTGGTGGTAGTGGCGTGGGGGGCACTCAAAAACAGCCGTACTCTATTCATTTCAATGGAGCCAGATGGAGACTGCAAGTATTTCTGGTCGGCTCCTTTTTGTGCCGCATACGGTCGGTCTCTGTCTGGACTTTTTAACCCAGGAAAATCTTCTCAAAAGTTGGTGGTTGTCTTATATGCCCAGTCATCTTATATGCCAAAAAATACGGTAAAAAAAAAAAAAGAAATCTGACATCCTAAAAAAAAGGGGGACCTTCATATCAAATAAAGAGTTCAGCCATTTGCTACCAAGTTTTTCCAGAGGCAACTTTTTAAAAAATAAAAACAAATCTTTAAAATGCTTGCTTTCCAAGCCTCTCAGGGAACTGGAACATAGGAAGCACTTAGTCAGCAACATGTGTCATTGAAAATCCAGGCTTGTTTTGACCATGTAAGAAGCCTCTGGAAGGATTGGACACAAGCCAGTGTTTGCATAGCTCTACCTGGCCAAGACGTGTCAGTGCCTGCCCTGAGGTGACCATGACCACAGCAGTGACAGCAGCTGCAGTGATTCATGGAGTTGTGACTGTGCCAGACACTTGCTGTGTGTATTACTATTTATATGGTCCAGCTTCACATTCCCTGGAAGGCCACTGATGATATTTCAGCCCCAGATGAGGAATTTGGGCTCAAAACTTAAGTGATAGGTCCAGGCTGGCCCAGCTTGTGTGGAGCAGGATGTTGGGCTCAGGATCCCAAAGCAATGACCCTATCTGAGAATACAATAAAATGAGCCACCCCCTCCACTGAGTACTTCTTACACTTTCACAGTGTAGCCTGCAGCTGCCCCAGGAAGGAGGCCTTATTTATATTTATATTTATATTTATATATATATTTATATTTATATATATATTTATATTTATATTTATATTTATATATATATTTATATTTATATTTATATTTATATTTATATTTATATTTATATTTATATTTATATTTATATTTATATTTATATTTATATTTATATTTATATTTATATTTATATTTATATTTATATTTATATTATTTATATTTATACTAGGGGCCCGGTGCACAAAAATTTGTGCAGTCGGGAGGTCCCTCAGCCCAGCCTGTGCCCTCTTGCAGTCTGGGACCCCTCTGGGGATGTCCACCTGCTGCCGTGCCTGGCCAGCCTGGGTGAGGGGTTGAGGGCTGTTTGCAGGCTTTCAGGCTGCCCACAGTCCCTTCAGGTTTTGGGGTACCTGGCCAGCCTGGGTGAGGGGCTGATGGCTGTCTGAAGGCTGGTCAAGCACCCCATTGGGGTGTGGCCAGCCTGGGTGATGGGCTGAGGGGCGTTTTCAGGCTTTCAGGCTGCCCACAGCTCCCATTGACCCCATGTCCCAGCAAGGCTGGCTGGAAGCAGGTTTCTAGGATTTGTTTATCTTCTATAATTGATACACTGTTCCTTTAAGCTGAGGCCTAGGCAGGTAAGGGAGCCTCCTGTCTGCTTCAGCTCTGTGGCTTCTATAAGTGAGATAATGTTGCATTAGTAGACTCTAGGCAGGACTGCTGTTTACTTCACCTCTGAGGCTTCTATAATTGAGACAATGTTGCAAATATGTTGTTGCCTGGAGTCAGGAGAAACCCAGCAGCTGGCAAATAGTTTTACTCCTGCTGCAACGGAAGCTGCCTGTTTACTCAGCTCTGTGAGTGCCGGCCTCCATCTTGGCTGGGTTAATTTGCATATAGCCGCTCTGATTGGCTGGTGGGCGTGGCTTAGGCATCCCGAAGAAACTGTCAATTTCAATATTACCCTTTTATTAGATAAGATTTATATTTATATTTATATTTATTTCTACTTTTATATTTATATTTTATCAGTTATGGTACAGAGGAGGGTCCCTGGCTGGTGGGAGGTAGCTGAACTGCAAGGAGAAAGCACACAGACAAGTGGTGTCCCTCATCCCTGGTTCACAGAGGGAACTGACAGAAGGTACCCAGCTCCCTGGTTTAGCAAGGGCTTCATCCGGGCCAGTGATTCTTAACCCGTTCAGACCCAGTACAACCCCCTGTTACAAGTGCTTTGCAATGTCCTATTTGGACCTGCACTGGGTTGAATTGCAGCCCTCACCCCCATTTGTGTTCACCAGGAGCTTGAGAATGTGACTTTATTTGGAAATAGGTCTTTGCCATGCAATTAGTTAAGGAGAGATCATGCAGGAGTGCTAATCCAAGGACTGGTGTCCTGATAAATGGAAATTTATGGGAATGTCCCACTTGAGCACTCACCAGTGGAATTAGGCCTTACTTGTGTGGACCTCAGAAGACATTCAGAGACAGTTAGCATTGGTGGTTTCGATTGCCAGGTACCAGAGCACACCCAGCCATGGTGACAGTCAAAATCAGCCCACCTCATCTGCAAATGCCATCAACAGAGCGTGCACCAGCTTAGCTGAGAACCTTGGACCCAAGTACTCCCCAAGGCATCAGGATACACTCATGGTCCCTGTTTAAACATCTGTGAGATACTGTGGGGTTCGGAATCATGCAGGCCGCTTGGGCAGAACATGTAAGGGTGGATGCATGACTTTCTTGTGTTACGGGCTCTACTTCAAAATTCTTTTGGGGAGGGCTGCTTGTCAGTGGGGCCCGGTGTTAGGCGATAGTGCAGCCAGTGGGAGCATTTTCTAGCTCTTGAAAGGCAGGTTCAGGTCAGGCAAAGGGATGCCCAGAGCTCCCAGGCACCATGTCTCCATAGATGGGGCGCAGAAGATGCAATCCTGGAACCTGAGGCATTGATGTACCTAGGGTTAGGTTCCTGCCTGAGTTTTGAATTGATATGTCCAAATCCGGTTTTGAGGGGAGAGCCTTAGATGTATATACATTTTTCTCCATGTGTGGTTTCCATACATTGAACTGCCACGTGCTGTGCCGAATCTCCCTTTTACGACACGCGTTTCATTTGTGGGGTTTCTGATTTTTACAATAAACTGGCCAAGTAGGTATGACACAGGAGTTACATATTTACCAATTCCAGACTAAAGTTTCTAAGTATCTGAGATATACCGGCTACTATGGTGTTCCAGTGGCAGCTCAGAATTTTCCGGCTCCTTCCTTGTACTTAGCAAACATACAAATATTCTGCTCCGATGGGGCAAAGAATCACAAATGTGTTTGTCACCAATAGTTACACTTAATTTTGAATTGTTTGGGTAGAAATGGTATGGCTTGTAAATGTTGATTTCCCTTCCCTCCTGACTTGTCAGTGTTTTCCCAGGTTTATTCCTTAGCAGCTTATCCAAATCGAGCAGCAGCTGGAGAGAAACACAATGAGAGTCCTTAATGCCATTAGTTTTTAAATTCCAGTAAAATGGTGGGTGGGTGATGAGCATACATTTGATAAAAATGGGTGACTGGGATTAGCCACACCCTCCCGTTCTGGGAGAACTGACCGTGCAGATACTCTAAAATACAATTTTATGCAATAAAATAACTTGCAGCATTTTTGACAGACAGAGCAATATTTCTTCACCCCAAAGTCTATCATTATGGCTTTTGAGCTTCACTTAGAATTTTGAATAATGAAATAGAGGGATCTTTGTTTGGCAGCTCGAGAGTGGAATGTTACGGAGAGATGGAAAGTGCTGCAGTTAATCAGGCTGAATAGCACTGCCATTTGTAAGAAGAGATTGCCAGTGAATGACGACAGAGGGGATGTTCTTCAAGTTGAACAGATTCTCCTGTGAATTTAAAGGGAGAAAGAAAGTTAAAAACACAATTCAGTTTTTCTGGAAGTATTTTCTTCCATGGGATTGAATTTCTGCATTTGATTCCAAAACTAGTGTAAACACCACCATAGTTCACTAAGCATCTTAGATGTGAGTGAACTAAAAGAAACCATTTGGAAGTCATCTATATATATATTTTTACTAAATTCATTTTTTTTTAGATTAGAAGGGTTGTCCAGGCTTCATTCCTACCCAACATCCAGTTACTTAAGTTTAAAAGCCATTTAATAGAGAGGTATCTGTCTGTTCACCCCAAATGCGCTTCTGTGCTGGGCCTTCAGTTTTTTCTGATGTCGGCCTGTGTTTTGGAGTTTCTGTTTTGATTTGGATGCTTGTTTTTGGGTAGGAGATTCAATTCTGTCAATTAAGCTAGCACACCTGCTTTTTCTCTGATTTTTTCAGGAGATTTACATTTTAAAAAGCAAAGCAGGTGCTTGAATTTTGTTGCATTATAATGAAATGGAAAATTGTCAATGTCACCAAAGTGATTGAAAAATTTCCCAAATGAAGTTGAATTCATGAAATGTTATGAGGCTCCAAAACCAAAATTCCAACACGACTTTCAAGGAGAGATTCAGCCAGGGCGCTCAGTGGAAGAATTTGGAGGACTGATTCTTTATGGATCAATACCCTAGGACTTTAGGGGTTTTCAGAAAGAGTTTGAAAAAAAAAAAAAAAAGGAGCGTCAGGATGCAATTTCATGTAGTATGTTTAATATAGCATTTGTGAATAGCAAATTGTCGGGAACTCTTAGGAACGCTATTATATCTGTGATTCTGGAGCCAGGAAGAGAGAGATATGGAAAATTGCAGCAATTATAGTCCCATCTCATTGATTAATGCCGATTGCAAAATAGTCACAAAAATATTGGCATTGCAGCTTCAGTCTGTTTTACCTAATACCGTTCATGCCAATCAAACCAGATTTATGACAGGAAGGCATTAGAACAACAGAGGCAG
>PVJC01038676.1:0-16599 GCA_004026665.1 Murina feae | reverse complement strand
AGGATGCTGTCATGATCACCTCCAACTGACACCCATTGATGGCATGTTCTCCCCCTACTGATCCCCCTGCTGGTCTGCTTACCCCCAATGACCCCACCCACCACTCACCCTGATCACCCTCTTGACCTCCTCTCTTGGCCTCTTAATGGTCTCTACCTAGCCCCGCCAGCACAGCTTTATTCAGAGAACATCTGGGACGTCACTGGAAAGTCTCCCAGTATAATTAGCATTTTAACCTTTTATTAGTATAGATAGAGGCCTGGTGCATGGGTGGGGATGGCTGTTTTGCCTTGAAGGGTGTCATGGATCAGGGTGGAGATTCTGCTGGGGTGCCTGGCCAGCCTGGGTGAGGGGCTGAGAGCCATTTTCAAGCTGGCCACACCCCCTTCAGGGTGGAGTTCTCCACTAGGGTGCCTGGCCAGCCTGGGTGAGGGACTGAGGGCTGTTTTGAGGCAGGCCACATTCCTTTAAAGATGGGGGTCCCTATTGGGGTTCCTGGCTAACCTGGGAGAGGGGCTGATGGCTGTTTTGAGGCTGACCATGCCCCCTGGTGACCCAAGCTCCAGCCTCTCCTTTCTTCCTTTTTTTTTCTTTTTTTCAGTATCCCTGGCTGTAAGCAGGTATGTGGGATTTATTTATCTTCTATAACTGAAATTTGTAGGCTTGAGTGGAGCCTAGGCCATCCAGGACATGCGGGAATCTTGGCTTCCTCCATTGCTGGGGACAATTCAAGCCTCCTGTTTGCTCCAGCTCCATGGCCACCACCATCTTATTTGGGTTAATTTGCATATGCACTCCTGATCGGCTGGTGGGTGTAGCAGGGTGGTGGAGTAACATTGATGGTTAATTTGCATGTTTCTCTTTCATTATATACTAGGGACCTGGTGCACAAAAATTTGTGCACTCAGGGGGTCCCTCAGCCTGGTCTGTGGCCTCTCACAGTCTGGAACCTCTTAGGAGATGTCCACATGCTGGTGTGCCTAGCCAGCCTGGTTGAGGAGCTGAGTGCCATTTTCAGGCTGCCCACAGTTCCCATTGACACAATGGCCCAGTGAGGCTGGCAGGAATCAAGTTTCTGGGGTTTATCTTCTATAATTGAAAATTTGTTGAGGAAACTTTGTTGACACAGCTGGCCTAAGCAGACAGGAACCTTAGCTTCTTGCATCGCCAGGGCAAGCCTCCTGCTTGTTCAGCTCCGTGAGTGCTGACCACTATCTTGGCTGGGTTAATTTGCATACAGTCACTCTGATTGGCTGGTGGGCATGGCTCGACTGGTGGGCGGGGCTTAGGTGTCATGGAGTGGTGGTTAATTTGCATATTACTCTTTTATTATATTATATGATTGCTGACATTCAAGCTATATTACAATAACTTTTGGACAACTGTGGGATATTAATATCATTATATATGCTTTTTACTCAAGATGGCAAAGTTACTTTTTTTTGTTTCTTTTATGTGAATAAAATTTTAAAATTTTATTCAAGTCAATCCTGCTATTTTAAAGGTTATTTCTAGACATTGGTTATACATTTAACTTACTGTTTGTAGCTATAAAGACTATGTGTATATTCTTCATAACTTATACTAAAAGATCCTCTTGAGGAGCTGACTAGAAACTCTTGTGTGTCTTGTTTTGTAATATGTTTTCATAGATTTTAGATAGAGAGAAAGGGATAGGGATAAATTGACTGCCTATAGATCCCCTACTGGGGATCAAGCCCCAGAACCTGTGACCGCTTGGTTCATAGGTTGATACTGAACTACTGAGCACCCTGGCTGGGCAGTAAAAATCCTTATATAATATGTAGGCAAGTTCTGTGAAACTAGAGAAACATCTTAATGTATCCAAATCCTCAAACTACAAGTTCCTATCAGGGTAGCATTCTTAAAATAACTAGAAAGTTGAAATCCTAGATGGCTGCTGATGGGAAAGCAGGCTTCAAAGATAGTGTGTGAGTGAGAAAATAAATGGAGAGTGTGTGGATGTGTGGGAAGTGTCTGTATTTGTGAAGGACAGCTATATTCCATGGGACTGTTGGTGACTGGCAGACTGGGACTCCTCTGGATGGGCAGTCTCTACTGCTGCTGAAATATCTCCCACACTGGCCAGCTCTACTTAAGAAAGTGCACCATCTTGAAGGACAGAGAGGCTGTGATAGGAAGTCCAGCCTTACCTTCAACTGAGAATACTTCAGATGTCTCTTGGGACCCTAAAACAACAATGCTAAAGGACCATTTGCCTCATTTGAGAACCCACAAACACTGGGACTCCATTGTCCCAACAGTGGGTACCTAAAAAGTCTGTCCTGGACCTTCTCACAGAGATAGAAGAAATAACTGAATCGAACAACACCCATCTTGGTGAATTAAATGGCTGCTGAGACAATCCATGGATGGAAAGTTCTGATATAGCCTAGAGAAAGTCACTGCAGCAGATAGAGAGAGCTAAATAACCAGATACCCTCAGAGGAGCTATCATGGGGAGACAAAGAAACAGCCCACATATGAAATAAAAGGAAGAATTACCAGAAAAGGAAGCAGACAAACTTAACGGAAGCAATATGACATAAAAAGAATTCAGAGCAAAGATCATAAGGGTGCTAAAAATGATGAAAGACAAATTCAACAGTATGTGTAAGAACCAAGAGTAAATGAAAAAGAACCAAGAAGAAATAAAAAATGACATCACTGCAATAAAGAACTCTAGAGGAAGCATGAACAGTAGACTAGAAGAAGAGGATGACTGCATTAGTGAGCTAGAAGATAAGGTAGGAAAAAATACTCAAGCAGAGCACCATCTAGAAAAAAAAAACTTAAAAAACAGGAGGAAAACCTAAGAAAGCTTTTGGACAAGAACAAGCCATAGAACATCAGCATAAAAGGGGTGCCAGAAGGAGAGGAAACTGAGCAAGGAGTAGAAAACCTTTTGAAGAAATAATGACATAAATATTCTCTGATATTGGGAAGAAAAAACTCACCAAAGTCCAAGAAACTCACAGAGTCCCAAACAAGATGTACTGCAAAAGACTGACACCAATACACATTATAATTAAACTGGAAAACACCAACAAAAGGTAAGAATCTTAAAGCTGACAAAGAAATACAGCAAGTTCCTACAAAGATTCTCCCATCAGACTATCCACTGATTTATCAATAGAAACAGATCAGGTCAGAAGAGAATGGAATGAAATATACAAAGCCATGCAAAGCAAGTGTCTGAATCCAAGAATACTGAAGCCAGTAAGTCTATCAATCAAAATTGAGGGTGAAATCAGTAATTTCACAGACAAAAAAGGGCTAAGGGAGTTTATTACCACCAAAGCAGAAATGCAAGATATGCTAAAGAACATATCATAAAAAGAAAAAATATGAAAGGAAGAAAGAACACAGCTAAAAAGAATAAAAATGACAGCAAAAAAGTACCTATGTAATCTAATAAAAGAGTAATATTGAAATTGACCATTTCTACGGGATGCCTAAGTCACGCCCACCAGCCTATCAGAGTGGCTGTATGCAAAGTAACTCAGCCAAGATGGAGGCCAGCAGTGCCACCCCTCAGGCGGGTGCAGTGCAGATGGCAGGGTGAGCAGGGTGTGTGGGGCAAGTGACGGGTCATGGTGTGTTGGGTAGGTGGGGCACAATTTGCAGGTGGTTGGTGGTGAAGCAGGGGATTTCCCAGGGGTAAAGATGGCAGAGCCCCTAGCACTAGGACTCTTGCATGCACGACTCCAGAGACCAGGCTCTGTGACGCAGGTCTAATTTTATTGAGGAAATGCAGAGGTATTTATAGAGGAGGTGGCCAATCATGGAACACCATCTTAGGGGAGCCAATGAAAGGTCAGCGTACTGTGTAGGCATCTCTCGCAGGGGCTCAGGCAGGCATTGTCATCTTCCTGGTGAGCCAGAAAGATCTGAACTGCTGGAGTGCATTCACAGCATTGCATTAGCCACTGCACCCAGACAAAACCTCCTGTGCTCTACGTACAGGGTGGTGTGTGTGGGGTGGGTGGGGCATGATGGGCAGGTGGCAGGTGGTGTGGGTGGGGTGGGTGGGGTGGGATGGGTGGGTGGTGGGCCTCAGGTTGGGTGGTTATAGGCCAGGCTGAGGGACCTCCCGAGTGCAAAATATATTGTGCACTGGGATCCTAGTAAATAATAACTTTAAATATAAATGGATTAAATGTCACAAATTACATAGAGTAGCTGAATGGATAAGAAAATATGACCCATATACCTGTTTTCTACAGAAAACCCACCTCTGAACAAATGACTCAAACATACTGATGATGAAGGAATGGAAAAGGTTTTTCAGGTGAATGGAAAAGAAAACAAAGCTGGGGTACAATACTTACATCTAAAAATTTGGAACTCAATGTGCTGAACATAACAAGAGATAAGGAAGGCCATTTCATAATACTAAGGGAGCAGTTAAAGTAGAAGATATAATTCTGGTAAACATATGTGCATCCAATACAGAACCACCCAAATACATAAAACAAACAAAAAAACTTCTGGAAGATAATAAGAGAGAGATTGACAGCAATATAATCGGAGTACGGGACTTGAATAACCCACTAACACCGCAGGACTAATACTATAAACACACAATCAGCAAAGAAATATCAATCCTAGATTACTCACTAGATGAGATGGAATTGGCATCTTCAGAACATTTTATCCCAAAGCCACACAATGCACATTCTTCTCAAGTGCACATGGGTCACTTTTAAAGATAGACCACATAAGGGGATAGGGCAATGTCTCTTCAAATGCAAGAAAATAGAAATCATAACAAGCATCTTCTCAGATCAAAAGACATAAAACTAGAAATCAACAAAAATATAAACAAAAAACAAAAAAACTGGAGGCCAAATAAATGCAATTAAATAGTGATTGGATTTCCAAAGAGATCAATGAAGAAATAAAAAGCATCATTACAACAAATAACAATGAAAACACAACAATCAAAAATCTATGAGACACAGTGAAAGCAGTCTTGAGAGGGAAGTTCATAGCTCTACAAGCCTAACTCAAAATATAAGAAAAAATGATAATAAATTATCTAACCCTACTACTCAAAGCATTAGAAAGAGAGCAACAAGAAATACCTAACACAAGCAGAACAAAGGAAATAATTAGGATCAGAGTGGAGATAAACAACATGGAGACCAAAAACAAAAAACAAACAAACAAAAAACTACAAAACAAAACAAACACACACACACACACACACACACACACACACAAAAGATCAATAAGTACAAGAGCTGGTTCTTTGAAAGGATAAATAAGATTTATGAACTTCGAGCCAGGCTCACTAAGAAGCAAAAAGAAAGGACCCAAATAAACAAAACCAGAAATGAAAGAGAGGAAATAACAACAGATCCTGCGGAAATACAAACGATTATGAAACAATGCTATGAACTACTCTAGTCCAACAAAATGGGCAACAAAGAAGAAATAGACATACTCTTAGAAAAATAAAGCTCTCAAAACCCAATCAAGAAGAATGAAAAAACTCAAATAGGCTGATGACTACTGAGGAAATTAAAGTAGTGATCAAAAATCTTCCTACAAACAAATGCCCTGGTCTGGATGGCTTTATAAGGAAGTCATATCAAGCATTCAAAGAAGAACCAAAATCTAACCTCATGAGAATATTTGAAAAAATTAAAGAGGAAGGGACACTTCTAAGCTCTTTCTATGAAGTCAGCATTACTTTAATCCCAAATTCAGAAAAGACACCGCATTAGAGAGGAAGAAAATGGTGGCCGTATAGATGGACATATCCTGCATTTTCTTCAGAAGCGGACCGAGTGAGCAGCTGAAGCCAGTAACACCCACCTCGAATTGGCACGGGAGATTCAGCTGAGAGTGACAGTTTTCGCCTGGCATCTGCTGGAGAGCACAGGGCAACCGCTTGGTCCTGAGATTTCTTCTGGAGCGGCAGCTCTGTGGGGTAGACCGCGCCATCCCAAAGGGGAGAGTGCCTGGCATCACAAGACGACACATCCAAGAATCCTACAACAGATGTACCCCAGGACCAGCCAGGTTCCCAGGAACACCAGTGCCCACAAAGACGTGGACTCAGAGGACCCTCGCGTCCTCTCACGGAAAGGTTAGAATTTTCTGAGATAAAGTTGTGATTTGTTCCAGGTGGGAGATGACTGAGTGTGTGTGCACACACGCACGTGCACACCCCTCAAACCCCTACATCCCCTGGGGCCAGCAAAATCCACAAGGGGGAGGGTAACCCATGGGGCTGCTGGCTGAAAGGAATTCTGAAAAAATAGGCCCATAGCTTGATTGGGTACGAGACAGCAGCCTTGGACTTTGCCAGTGTCCCGGCTGCTAGTGCCAGGGGGGAGAGAACAGGCGGAAGTGACTGGGCGAGCATACAGTTAAACCAGATCTTTTTTTCTCTCTCTTCTGTCATTAAATCCTCGCTCTTGATTATTGAGCCCATCACACAGGAGCACCCAGTTGGGGTCACTGACAGAGACTGCAAGAAAATATTATTTTTTTTGTGGAACCTGGGGATCAGAGCAGAAAGAAACACCAAAAACCAACTTAGGGGCATATCACTCCCCCAAACCAGTATTAAGTTCTGTAAGGAAAAGGAGGCCTAAATAATGACTAGAGTGGACTGAAAGCCCCGAAGGTCATTCCGGGAATACTGCAACCCAGAGGCTGAACAACAAACTGATCCTTCTGTAAACAGGCAGTCTGGAAACAAAGAAATACTGCCCGTTTTAAAATTAGGACTGTGATCCACAACAGGAAGAGCAGTGTATCACAGGTAACTTCAATCCTCTCCTAAATACCTGACAGAACAAAGGAGGGTCAAACCGAAGAGAAGAGGAAGTGAATGACCCTCAGAACTGTACATTTTTATTTTTATTTTTTCACCTATTACCAAAGAAACTAATTTTTTTATTTCTCTTTTTTTCTTCACTTGAGTTTACTCTTATAATTATTACATTTTTATTTTAATCAATATTATTACTGCTAGTATTTTACCTTTTTTAGTATAATTTTATTTTTTCCTTAATTTATTTTGTGATTAGCGTTCTATGTTCTATTTTCATTTCTTCTTTGAGCATCACTTCACTCAATCTCAACCTTACCTTTATACCAACACTCTCTTCCTCACCTTTTGTTGTCCAGTTTCTCTTACCCAAGTCCTGCTTTAAAGTATCCCTACTCCCTCTTTTTACCTCTGCTTAAAATTTCACCCTACTTATCTATCTAATTTCCAATTCCCTGCTCTAAGTCCATACTCATCTCACTTTTCTCTTTCTACACTATCCACATTTTTCCTCTTATCTTTCATTTCTCTCTCTCTCTCTCTCTCTCTCTCTCTCTCTCTCTCTCTCTCTCTCTCTCTCTCTCTCTCTCCTCAGCTGTTATTAGCTTGATTGTTTATTATACTGTTATATTTTAATTTTTAAAAAAATTTTTATCCCTTATTTATTTTGTTGTCGCTTTTTTCCCTCACGTCGCCTGAAATTAGTGGTTGTTTATGGTCGGCTTTCATCTCTAGGTATCTGTTGCAGACATTCATTGAAATTAGTGGCTACTCTATTAGAATCCCGTCCCTATATATTTTCTTCCCATCTTTTATTCCAATCTTTTTCCTATCACTCTTATCTTTTTTCCTTTGTCCCTCTCCCAATTTCGTTCTTCCACTCTCATTTTTACCCTTTTCATCTTTTTCTTTTCCTCCTTCTCTTTCCCCTAATTGTCTTTTCGTTGGTAGCCACCTTTATTTGGAGTTATTAGTATCCTGAATACATCTGTGTTCAGTATTTCGTGCATTGTGCCTTGTTGTGCAGTATTTCATGCATTTAAATCAATGCAGGAGAGAGAGAACCATGTAAACAGACATCTAGATAAGAGCGACCATGAGGGAGACAAAGAAACAGTCCACTTATGAAAGAGAAACATGCATCACCAGAAAAGGAAGTAAACGAAATAGAGGCAACCAACTTGTCAGAGTAGGAATTCAGAGAAATGTTCATAAAGTGGTTGAGAAGAATGGAAGTCAAATTCAACAATATGTGCAAGAACCAAGAGGAAATGTTGAAAAAACAAGAAGAAATGAAAAGTGACATCACTGCAATGAATAATTCAATAAAAACAACAACAATAGACAAGATGAGGCAGAGAATCACATCAGTGAGCTAGAAGACAAGATAGAAAAAATATCCACACAGAACAGCTTCTAGAAAATAAATTAAAAAGCAGGAGGAAAGTCTAAGAGAACTTTGGGACAACACAAAAAGGAACAATATCCGTGTAATAGGGGTGCCAGAAGGAGTGGAAACTGAGCAAGGAATAGAAAGCTTATTGGAAGAAATAATGACAGAAAATTTTCCGGTTATACGAAGAGTAATCCCACACAAATCCAAGAAGCTTATAGAGGTCCAAAGAAAATGAACTCTAAAGGACCAATGCCAAGGCACATTATAATTAAATTGGCAAACACCAATGACAAAGAAACTTAAAAGCAGCCAAAGAGAGATACCTACAAAGGCTCCCCAATCAGGCTAGCAACTGATTTCTCAACAGAAACACACCAGGCAAGAACGGAACGGAATGAAATATACAAAGTCATGAAAAAGAAGGGTCTGAATCCAAGAACACTGTACCCAGCAAGGCTATCAATCAAAATTTAGGGTGAAATTAGGAACTTCACGGACAAGAAAGGACTAAGGGAATTTGTTACTACCAAACCAGCAATGCAAGAAATGTTAATGGGCCTACTGTAAAAAGTAAAAATAGGAAACGAAGAAGGAACACAAGGGTAAAGAATAAAAATGGCGACAAACAAGTATTTATCAATAATAACTTTAAATGTAAATGGATTAAATGCTCCAATCAAAAGACATAGGGTAACTGAGTAGATAAAAAAACATGACCCACATATCTGCTGTCTACAGAAAACCCAACTCAGAAATAAAGATGCACATAGACTGCTCGTGAAGGGATGGAAAAAGGTTTTACAGGCGAATGGAAATGAAAAAAAAAATGGGGTAACAATACTTATATCTGACAAATTAGATCTCAAAGTGAAAGACATAATAAGAGATAAGGAAGGCCATGTCATTATACTAAAGGTAGCCATTCAACAAGAAGAAATAACTCTGATAAACTTATATGCACCCAATATAGGAACAACCAAATACATAAAAAAATTTCTGGAAGATATCAAGGGAGAGATTGACAGCAATACAATCCTAGTGGGGGACTTTAATACCCCACTATCACCATTGAACAAATCCTCTAAATAAAAAATCAGCAAAGAAACATCAACCCTAAATGACTCACTAGAGCACTTGGACTTAATAGACATCTTCAGAACATTTCACCCCAAAGCCACAGAATATACATTCTTTTCAAGGTCACATGGGTCATTCTCAAAGATAGACCATATATTGGGGCACAGGCAAAGTCTCTTCAAATTCAAGAAGATAGAAATCATATCAAGCATCTTCTCAGATCACAATGGCATAAAACTGGAAATCAACTACAATAAAAACAATCCAAAAAATCAAACACAGGGAGACTAAACAGCATGCTATTAAACAATGACTGTGCTATCAGAGAGATCCAAGAAGTAAAAAAAATATCATGGTAACAAACAACAATTAAAACACAACAATCCAAAATCTATGGGACACAGAGAAAGCAGTCTTGAGAGGGAAGTTCATAGCTCTACAGGCCTACTGCAAAAAAAAATAAGAAACAATGATAATAAATTACGTAATCCTACAACTCCATGATTTAGAAAGAGAGCAACAATAAAAGTCCAGTGTAAGCAGAAGGAAGGAAATAATAAAGATCAGAGCAGAGATAAATTACATAGAGACCAAAAAACAAAACAAAACAAAAGATCAATAAAATCAAGAGTTGGTTCTTTGAAAGGATAAACAAGATTGACGAACCTCTAGCAAGGCTCACCAAGAAGCAAAGCGAGAGGACCCAAATAAACAGAATCAGAAATGAAAGAGGAGAAATAACAACAGACCCCACAGAAATACAAAGGATTGTTAAAGAATACTATGAACAACTCTATTCTAACAAACGGGACAATCTAGAGGAAATGGACATATTCCTAGAAAAATACAACATTCCAAAACTCAATAAGAAAGAATCTAAAAGTCTCAATAGGCCAATAATGATGGAAGAAATTGAAGCAGTAATAAAAAAGCTCGCAGCAAACAAAATCCCGGGGCCAGATGGCTTCACAGGGGAGTCCTACCAAACATTCAAGGAAGATCTAAAACCTATCTTCCTCAGACTATTCCAAAAAATTCAAGAGGAATGAACACTTCTAAGCTCATTCTATGAAGCCAGCATCACCCTAATACAAAAGCCAGATAAAGACTACATAATGGAAGAGAACTACAGGTCAATATCCCTTATGAACATAGATGCCAATATACTGAACAAAATCCTAGCAAATCAAATCCAGCTGTACATCAGAAAGATCATACACTATGATCAAGTAGGATTCATCCTGGGGATGCAAGTATGGTACAATATCTGCAAATCAATAAACGTGATACACCACATAAACAAATTAAGATATAAGAACTACTTAATCTATCAATTGATGCAGAAAAAGCATTTGACAAAATCCAGCACCCGTTTTTGATAAAAACTCTCAGCAAGGTAGGAATAGAAGAATCATACCTCAACATAATAAAAGCTATATATGACAAACCTACAGCCAACACCATACTCAATGGGTAAAAACTAAAACCATTTCCCCTTAGAACAGGAAAAAGACAGGGATGCCCACTCTCACCATTCCTGTTTGACATAGAACTGGAAGTATTAGCCATTGCGATTAGATAAGAAGAAGAAATAAAAGGCATCAAAATTGGAAAAGAAGAAGTAAAACTGTCCTTATTCGCAGAGGCCATGATATAGTACATAAAAAAAAAATCCTAAAAACTCCATCAGAAAATTATTAGACTTAATAAATGAATTTGGGAATGTAGCAGGAAACAAAATTAATGTCAAGAAATTTATGGCATTTTCATACACCAATAGTGAACTTACGTAAAGAGAGACTAAAAAAACAATCCCATTTACCATCACACCAAAAAAACTAAGATAGCTAGGAATAAACTTAACTACGGAGGTAAAAGACCTCTACTCAGAAAATTACAGGATGTTGAAAAAAGAGATAGAAGAAGACATAAACAGATGGAAGAACATACCATGTTCATGGATTCGTAGAATCAATATCATTAAAATGTCCATAGTACCGAAAGCAATCTATAAATTCAACGCACTCCCCATAAAAATACCATTGGCATATTTTACAGACTTAGAACGAACTCTCCAAAAATTCATCTGGAATAAAAAAAGACCCGAATAGCTGCAGCGAGTCTGAGAAAGAAGAACAAAGTAGGCGGGATCTCAATACCAGACATCAATCTGTATTATAAAGCCACTGTTCTCAAAACTGCCTGGTACTGGAACAAGAACAGACATATAGATCAATGGAATAGAATGCAGAACCCAGAAATCAACCCAAACCACTACGCTGAATTAATATTTGACAAAGAAGGCAAGAACATACAATGGAGTCAAGACAGTCTCTTCAATAAATGGTGCCGGGAAACTTGGACAGATATATGCAAAAAAATGAAACTAGACCACCAACTTACACCATACACAAAAATAAATTCAGAATGGATAAATGACTTACATGTAAGATGGGAAACCACAAAATACTAGAGGAATACAAAGGCAACAAAATCTCAGATATATGCCAAAGTGGTTTCTTCAGTGATACAACTCCTAGGGCGTTGGAAACTAAAGGGAAAATAAACAAATGGTACTATATCAAAATTAAAAGCTTCTGCACAGCAAAAGAAACCTTCAGTAAAACAACAAGAAAGCTCACTACATGGGAGAACATATTTTCCAATGTTATCACTGATTAAGGTTTAGTCTCTAACATTTATAGGGAAGTCATACAAATTAACAAAAAGAAGATAAACAATGAAATCAAATATGGGCAAAGGACCTAAATAGACACTTTTCAAAAGAGGACATTCAGAAAGCCAAGAGACATATGAAAACATCCTCAAAGTCACTAATCATCCAAGAGATGCAAATCAAAACAACAATGAAGTACCATCTCACAACTGTAAGAACGGCTATCATCAACAAATCAACAAACAACTGCTGGAGAGGATGCACAGAAAAGGAACACTGGTGCACTGCTGGTGAGAATGCAGACTGGTTCAGACACTGTGGAAAACCATATGGAGTCTCCTCAAAAAATTAAAAATGGAACTCCCTTTTGACCCTGAATAGAAGGGTCAATGGCTATATCCCCAGGGATACCACTTCTGGGAATATATCCCAAGAAACCAGAAACACCAATCAAAAAGGACATATGCATCCCTATGTTCATAGCAGCACAATTTACCATAGCTAAGATTTGGAAAAAGCCTAAGTTCCCATCAGCAGATGAATGGATTAGAAAACTCTTGTACATCTACACAATGGAATACTATGCTGCTGTAAAAAGGAAGGAGTTCTTATCATTTGCAGCGGCATGGATGGAACTGGAGAGCATAATGCAAAGTGAAATAAGCCAGTCAATGAAAGAAAAAATACCACATGTCCTCACTCATCTAGGGATAATAATAATCATTATAAACTGGTGAACAAAAATAGATACAGAGGCAAAGCAGCATCAAACAGACTGTCAAATTACAGCAACAAGGACAGGGAGGGTTGGGGAGGGCATAATAGATCAACCAAAGGACTTTTATGCATGCATTTAAGCATAACCAATGGACACAAAACATGGGGGTTAGTGAAGGCTGGCAAGGGCAGGGGAAAAATGAGATATATGTATTAATCTTTTTAATACTTTTTGCAATAAAAATATTTAAAAAATAGAGCATAGAATTTTGATCAAAAAATTATTTTACAAATGAACTGTAAGAATTGTATGATAAAATTTCTTTAGATAACACTTTTTTTTTCTGATGCACCATGTTTTGACTTTTTATACTTGAACTAGAGACCTGGCACACGAAAGTCTTGCACTCATGATGGTCCCTAAGCCAGGCCTGTAGCCTCTCCTAGTCTGGGGGCCCTCATGTTAGAACATCTTTAGCTCTGCTGCTGACCCAGGGAGAGGCTCCTGTGACTATTGCTGTGAGCATGGGCTCAAAATTGCTCCTGCACTGAACGTCACTCTTGGTGGTCAGTGCATGTCATAGTGACCAGTCATTCCCACATTTGGTTGATTTGCATAATACCCTTTTATTATATAGGATTTTATCATATGACATTACAAGTTTTAAAAGCTTTTATTGACATCAGACTTATGTGAAAATGAATTGAGATTGTTTTTCTTTTATCTTTAAGAACTCTTTTTGCATTTACTTTATCTGAATTCTCTGCACTCCAAATCATTTGGTATGTATATGAAATGCTGCTTGAGTCCTTTCTAGGTTTTTCAAACTGATTCTTAAAATAACTCTGTGCACTCCACTGAAGTCAAAGACACAGTTTTATCATTAACAGAATGCTTATGACCACAATAATGTTTAGTAAAGATTTATGCATAATAACCAAACTTGACCATTTAACAAATGTTGACCTTCCTCAAATAGAATGATGTTATTTAAACACAGATGATGGTGGATATACACAAATCTCCACAAAAGTGGCTCCAGAGGATCTACTCCACTTGAAGTACCTCCCCTTCAATTTTTTGAGAATCCTTCTCCTATAATACCTGCTTATTCCGTTTCAAGGTGAAGCCATACTGGGATGGGAAGTCAAGGTAAATGCTACAGTCTCTATGAATTAGAATAATAAGCTATTTTAAAAGGAATGCTGCACTTTAATTTCAGGAAGCCAAATGGAAGGGGAGTGGTGGATGGGCACTATCCACCACTGAACACTATCTTATTGTTTCATTGTTAGAAAATAACTCTTCAGCTTCTAATTAGTGAGGAATGAACTATGTAACACCAGAGTGGGAAATGCATTCCTTCATGCCAGAATCCCTCTTGTTCATATGTTTAAATTTTAATATTTAAATAAAAAATTATTTTAAGTAAAATAATGTTACATATAACAAACATTACTTTAAAAACAATATTAAATACAATAATATTACATAAAATAAAATTAAAGTGAAGAAAAAAGATTTAAATATAATATTACTAAAAGTATATTAATCTAATCTAATAAAAGAGTAATATTGAAATTGACCATTTCTCTGGTACACTTAAGCCACACCTACCAGCAAATCAGAGCAGCTGTATACAAATTAACCCAGCCAGATGGAGGCCAGCAATCACAGAGCTAGAGTAAACAGGAGGCTTCCATTGCACCAGGAGTAAACTATCTGCCTAGGCCAACTGGGCCTCTCTCTGATCACAGCAATGTAATTGCAATTACAGAAGCCACAGAGCTGAACCAACCAGGAGGCTTCTGTTGCACCAGCAATGGAGAAAACTGTCTGCCTAGGCTGGCAGGGCCTCTACTAAGGCAACATTCTTTCAATTATAGAAGCCACAGAGCTGAGGCCAACAGGAGGCTTCATTACCTACCTAGATCTGGCTTAAAACAACAGTGTTTCAATTATAGAAGATTAATAAACCCCAGAAACCTGCTTCCAGTCAGCCTTGCTGGGACCTTGGGTCAATGGGAGCTGTGGGCAGCCTGAAAACGACCCTCAGGCCCCGCACTCAGGCTGGCCATACCCCAATTGGGTGAGGGTCCACACTGTGGGGCTTGGACAGCCTGCAAACAGCCATCAGCCCCTCACCCAGGCTGGCCAGGCATGCCAGCAGGTGGACATCCCCTGAGGGTTTCCAGACTGCTAGAGGGCACAGGCCAGCTTGAGGGACCTCCTGAGTGCACAAATTTTTGTGCATCTGGCCCCTATAATATCACAAAAGTTGTAGGGAATTTTAAAAATCTGCAAGTAATAGGATTTCTTCTATTATATTTTAATATATATATATATATATATATATATATATATATATATATATATATTTTTTTTTTTTTTTTTTTTTTTTCTTCTGGCTCTATTTTGGCTCATTGGTTTATGTTGTTCTTATACTCCAGAAATGACTGAGATCACGTGATATTTATCTTTCTTTAATTAGCTTATTTTGCTTAGTAAATGCTCTCCAGTTCTATCCATGCTGTTGCAAATGCTAAGAGTTCTTTCTTTGTTACAGCAGTGTAGTATTCCATTGTCTAGATATACCACCAGTTTTTATTCTACTCATCTGTTGATAGGCACTTAGGCTGTCTCCAAATCTTAGCTATTGTAAATTGTGCTGCTATGAACATAGTGGTGCATGTATCTTTTCATACTGGTGTTTCGGATTCCCTGGAATATATTTCTAGAAGTGGAAGTAATAGGTCAATTGGGAGCACCACATTTAATTTTTGGAGAAACTCCATACTGTTCTCCACAGTTTCTGCACCAGTTTGCATTTTACCAGTAGTAAATGAGGGTTTCTTTCTCTCTTTATCCTCACTAGTGCTTGTCCTTTGATTTGCTTATGATAGCTATTCTGTCAGGTGTGAGATGGTATCTCATTGACATTTTGATTTGCATCTCTAAGACTATGAATGACTTTGAGCATGTTTTCATATGTGTGTTGGCTTTCTGTAGGTCCTCTTTTGAAAAATGGCTATTTCAGTCATTTGTCCATTTTTTATTGGATAGTTTATCTTCCTTTTGTTAAGTTGTATGAGTTCCTGTAAATTTTGGATATTCAACCCTTATTAGAAGTAACATTGGCAAATATGTTCTCCCATGCTGTGGGCTTTCTTGTTTTGTTGATGGTTTCTTTTGCTGAGCAGAAGATTTGTTTAGATTTGTTCCCATTTGTTCATTTTCTTCTTAGTTTGCATTGCCTTAAAAAGCTGTATCAGTAAATATATTGCTAAGAAATATGACTAATATTTTTCTGTGCCTATGGATTCTCCTATAGTTTTTATTATTTCCCATCTTTTCTTTAAATCCTTTATCCACTTTGAGTTTATTTTTTATATGATGTAAGTTAGTGGTCTAGTTTCTTTTTTTTTTTTTTTTTGCATGTAGCTGTCCAATTTTCCCAACACCAGTTATTGAAGAGACTATCTTAACTCCATTGCATTCTCTTGCCTCCTTTGTCAAATATTAGTTGAACATAATCGCTTGGGTCAATTTCTTTGTTTTCTGTTCTGTTTCATTGGACTATATGTTTGCTCTAGTGCCAGTAACAGGCAGTTTTGAGAACCAGTCGCTTGGTAATATAGCTTAATATCTGTTAGAATTACCAAACTTGTCCTTCCTTCTCAGGATTGCTGCAGCTATTCGGGGGTCTTTTTTTTATTCCATATGAATTTTTGGAGAGTTTGCTCTAGTTTTGTGAAATATTCCATTCTTATCTTATTTGGGATTGCATTGAATCTATTGATTGCTTTGGGTAATGTGGACATTATAATCATGTTGATTCTACCAATCCATGAACATGGTATACTCATCTATTTGTTTATGTCTTCCTCTATCTCTTTTTTGAATGTCCTGTAGTTTCCCAAATA
>PVJC01038675.1:0-16636 GCA_004026665.1 Murina feae | reverse complement strand
GAGCTGTGGCTGTGGCGAAGGGGGAGCAAATCAGGACCCACAGACAGCACCAGCAGGGCACCCTGCTGGGTGGTGGCAGTGGCAATTGGGGAGCAGGCAAGCAGGGCGACCATGGAGCAAGCAATGGGGACCTACAGGCAGCACCCAGCACGGACTGCTGGGTGGTGACTGCATCCACCAGAGAGCAGGCAAGTGGGGTTACCAGAGAGCAGGCAATCGACCTGCAGGCAGCACCCAGCAGGGCCTGCTTGCCCATCCCCATGGTGTGGAGCAGACAGGCCCGGCAGAGAGCAGAGAATCACATGAAGTAGACCAAAGCCATCAGTAGCACATCTCCTGAGGGCTCCCCAATTGGGGAGGGTGCAGGTTGGGCTGAGGGAACTCCCCACCTGCCCTCCCCCCTCCCACCTACCCATGCACGAATTTCGTGCACCGGGCCCCTAGTGTTGAATAAGAGTGGTGAAAGTGAACATCACTGTTTTGTTCCTGTTCTGAGGGGAAATGCTTTTAGTTTTTCTCCATTGAGTGTGATGTTCACTGTAGGTTTGCCATATATGGCCTTTATCATGTTGAGATATGCTCCCTCTGTTTCCGTTTTGCTAAGAGTTTTTATTAAAAATGGGTGTTGGATTTTGTCAAATGCTTTTTCTGTGTCTATTGATATGATCATGTGACTTTTGTCTTTCATTTTTTTTATGTGATATATTTATTGATTTGTCAATATTGTATCAGCCTTGCATCCTTGGAATAAATCCCACTTGATCATGGTGTATGATCTTTTTAATGTATTGCTTGATCTGATTTACTAATATTTTGTTGCGGATTTTAGCATCTATGTTTATCAGAGATATTGGCCTATAATTCTCTTTCTTTGTAGTGTCTTTATCTGGTTTTGGAATTAGGATAAAGCTGGCCTTGTAAAAAGAGTTTGGAAGTGTTCTTCCTCTTGGATTTTTTGAAATAGTTTGAGGAGTATAAGTGTTAGTTCTTCTTTGAATGTTTGGTAAAACTCCCTTGTGAAGCTGTCTGGACCTAGGCTTTTGTTTCCTGGCAGTTCTTGTTTTTAATTTTTATTACTGGTTCTATTTCATCAGTTGTTATTGGCCTATTCAGGTTTTCTGATTCTTCCTGTTTCACTTTTGGGAGATTGTATTTGTCTAGGAACTTTTCTGTTTCATTCACATTGTCTAGCTTGTTGTAATACAGTTGTTCATAGTATTTTCTTACAATCCTTTGTATTTCTGTGGTGTCAGTGGTTACTTCTCCACTTTCACTTCTGATTTTATTTATTTTGGTCCTCTCTCTTTGTTTATTGATGAGTCTAGCTAATGGTTCATTAATTTTGTGTATCATTTTAAAGACCAGCTCTTGGTTTCATTAATTTTTGTATTTTTTTCTTTTTTTTAGTCTTGTGTCATTTATTTCTGTTCTAATCTTTATTCCTTCCTTCCTTCTACTTACTCTGGGCTTTTCTGGTTGTTCTCTTCCTCGTTCTTTAAGTTGTAGGGTTAAAAGTTTATTGCTGATTTTTCTTGTTTCTTGAGGTTTGCCTGTAGTGCTATGAACTTCCTTCTCAGGACTGCTTTTGCTGTGTCCCAGAGATTTTGGGTTGTTGTGTGTTCACTTTCATTTGTTTCCAGGAAGTTTCTGATTTCTTCGTTGATCTCGTTGGTAACCCATTTATTGTTTAATAATATGCTATTTAGCCTCCATGTGTTTGAATGTTTTGGGATATTTTTACTGTAGTTGATTCCCAGTTTCATTGTACTGTGATCTGAGAAGATGCTTGGTATGATTTCAGTCTTCTTGAACTTGTACATACTTGTTTTGTGTCCTAACATGTGGTTTCTCTTTGTGAATGATCCATGTGCACTTGAGAAGAATGTCTATTCTGCTGTTTAGGGTGAAATCTAATCTAATAAAATAATAATATGCAAATTAACCATTACTCTGAGACACCTAACCCACGCCCACCAGCCAAGCCATGCCAACCAGCCAATCAGAGTGCTGTATGCAAATTAACCCAGCCAAGATGGAGGTCGGCAGTCACAGAGCTAGAGCAAACAGGAGGCGTCTGTTGCAACTGCCTGCCTAGGCCGGCTAGGCCTCTGCTCCAGGCAACAATGTTTCAATTATAGAAGCCACACAGCTGAAGCAAACAGGAGGCTTCGATGCCTGCCTAGGCCTCCACTCAAGGTAACAATTATAGAAGTTTCAATTATAGAAGATAAATAAACCCCAGAAACCTGATTCCAACCAGCCTCGCTGGGATGTTGGGTCAATGGGAGCTGTGGGCAGCCTGAAAATGGCCCTCAGCCCCTCACCCAGGCTGGCCAGGAACCCCAGTAGGGACCCTAACCCTGAAGGGACTGTGGGCAGCTGCAAACAGCCCTCAGCCCGTAACCCAGGCTGGCCACACCCCCATGGGGTGAGGGTTCCCCACTGGGGGGCTTGGCCAACCTTCAAATAGCCATCAGCCCCTCACCCAGGCTGGCCAGGCACACCAGCAGGTGGACATCTCCTGAGGGGTCCCAGACTGCGAGAGGGCACAGGCCGGGCTGAGGAACCTCCTCTCCTCGAGTGCACAAATTTTTGTGTACCGGGCCCCTAGTGTTCTATAAATGTCAATTAAATCCATCTGATCCAGTGTGTCCTTTAGCGTCACTGTTTCCTTGTTAAGTTTTTGTTTGGAAGATCTATTCAGTGAAGTCACTGGGGTGTTAAATCCCCTATTATGACTGTATTGTTATCTATCTCTCTGTTAAAGACCTTTAGAAGTTTTATTATATATTTAGGTGCTGTCATATTTGGTGCATATATGATTACCAGGGCTATGTCCTCTTGTTGGATCATTCCCTTTAGTATTATGTAGTGACCTTTGTTGTCTCTTGTAATGGCCTTCATTTTGAAGTCTATTTTGTCGGATATGAGTATTGCTACTCTAGCTTTTTTTTCTTTTCCATTTGCATGGAAATGTTTTTTCCATCCCTTTACTTTGTGTGTGTCTTTTGTTCTGAGGTAGGTCGCTTGTAGCCAGTATATAGTTGGGTTATGTTTTTGTATCCATTCAGTTACCCTATGCCTTGTGATTGGAGCATTTAATTCATTTACATTTAGGGTTATTATTGATAGATACTTATACAGTATATTGCCATTTTAATTCTGTATGCCTAGGTTTCTGTCTCTGTTTCTTTTTCTCATTACAGCAGTCTTTTTAGTATTTCTTGTAATGTTGGCTTGGCGGTGATGTACTCCTTTAGCCTTTTCTGTGTGCAGGGTGCTCTTTATTTGACCATCTATTTTGAATGATAGCCTTGCTGGATCTAGTAATTTTGGTTTCAGATCCTTGCGTTCCATTACCTTGAGTACTTCCTGCCATTCCCTTCTGGCCTGTAGAGTTTCTGATGAGAAATCAGGTGTCAGCTTTATGAGAGCTCCTTTGTAGATTACAGTTTGCTTTTCTCTTGCTGACTTTAAATTCTCTCTTTGTCTTTAATTTTTGGCATTTTAATTATTATGTGTCTGGGTGTGGGCCTGTTTGGTTCTTCTTGCTTGGGATTCGCTGTGCCTCCTGAACTTATGTGACTTTTTCATTTATCAGGTTAGGGAAGTTTTGTACCATTATTTCTTCAACCACGTTCTCTATCCCTTCCTTCCTTTCTGCCTTTCCTGACACACCTGCTATTCTAATATTGTTATGTTTCACATTGTCCCATAGCCTCCTTAAGCTGTCTCTTGTTTTTTAATTGTTTTTTCTTCTGGTTCTCTGAATGAGTTATTTTTTCAAGTCTGCCTTCTAATTCACTGATTTGATCCTCAGCTTCCCCTAATCTGCTGTGTATTCCTTCCAATGTGTTCTTTATTTGTGCTATGTCATTTTTTATGTTTTCATAGTTACTATATCTTTTCTCATGCTATTGAGCATCTTTACCATCATTTCTCTAAACTCTGTTTCAGATAAATTTCTTATCTCTCCTTCACGTATCTCCTTTTTTGGAGAATTATCTTGTCCTTTTATTTAGGGGTTGTTTCTTTGTCTCCTCATTTTGGCTGACTATTTGGGTTTGTGACTATGTATTAGGTAGATCTGCCATGCCTCTCAATCTCTAGTGTAGGACAGTGACAAAAGCTGTTTCTGACTAATTAGATCAAGCAAATATTCAAAGCCTCCAGAGACTACCTCTGCCTATAGACTGATAGGATTTCGATTTAACTTGCCCACAGACAACAGTTTTCAGCTGTGGCGAGAATTTTTTCCACTGGGTGGGACAGTTGCTTTTGCCTGGAGGCTAATTGTTATTTTTAGTTTCTTAAATGGCTTCAGGGAAGATGTTTTCCAATATGGTGGGCCAACCATCTTTCCCTGAGGCAAGGCCACCTGTATAGCAAATGTCTTTTGGGAAAGATGTCCTCCACTGCTTGAGGGAATAACTCAACACAGGAAACTGAGGGTGTCTGTGTTCTGAGCTCTAACCTCTGAGTCCCCAATCCTGGCTTCTGCTTACACAGTTCCAGTCCATGCTGCCTTCCATCTGCCAGAGCACAAGGTGGTGGCTCCACAGGGAATTTTGTTCATTGTCCTTTAAGAGGGTGCCTGAATTTCCAGCTGTCACTGCCTGGCAGATAGCAACTCTGCTGCTTTTCATAGCCAGATGTTATGTGGATACTCTTCTCAGTTCTGGTGCTCTCTGTCGATCAAATATCAGAGGAGTTCTCATTGGCAATCACCCATAGCTAAGATATCTCTCCAGGACTTCAGTTGTTGTCTTGTGGGCTCCCGGCCAGCTCTTTCATGCCTCTGCCCCTCCAACCACTCTCTATGTGGTCTCCACTTTCTGTCCTTGTATATCAGGGTTCTCTCCTGTGGGTATTCCGTTGTATTTTGGTTATAATTCCAGTTTGTTCCTGGTAGTGGTCCATGCAGCATCCACTTACTCTGCTGCCATTTTTAATCTCCCTGATGTTCTTTTTATAGTGTTTAAAAATAGGTAAACATCCATAGCTAGTTTGGCCCAGTGGATAGAGCATTGGCCTGTGGAGCACACTGACCACCGGGGGACAGCTCCTACGTTGAGCATATGCCCCCTGGTGGTCAGTGCATATCATAGCGACTGGTTGTTCCACCATTGGGTTGATTTGCATATTAGCCTTTTATTATATAGGATGCCTGTTGTTTTTGCAAAGAGCTTTATTCTTATCTACTCATTCCTGCAATATCTTTCTAAAATTCCAAGTACTTAACATAGGAGTTTAGAAAGGATAGTAACGTTGTTCCCAGGAAACATTATTTACATATTTGGCACATTTTGATTAGCACCAAAACCAAAGTGATCATATGGCAGCTGTTAGAAGATAGTACTATGAAATGAATACACACAGACACATCAGGATAACCAAATTCATTGGTTTGTTCACTCATTTGTTCTTTTACACATTCATTCATTGATATCTTTTTCTACCTGGCAGGTGCTGGACATTTTGCTAGGTGTTGGGAAGTTGATATATACTACAATTTCTGATTTAAAAAATCTGTTAATAGGTATTGTTTCTTATAATGTGCCCAAAAAAACTTTTATTAAAAAATAAACAAATACTCCTCTTTTTAAAATTTTTATTTTTAATTTTTTCATGATACAAACTAAAAAGGAAAGTATAAAAGAGACTGTGGGAAATCCTGAGTTTACTCTATATGCCAACTATTGTATGTAATCATATACAAATCACACCTTTGTGCACATTGTCAGCATGAACATGGCTTTGAAAGTGAATTCTGAGGTGGAATGTTGTTTTTCAGGGTTCTCTTCATTTAGTACCAGAGTTTTTCTTCTTTTTTTTTCTTTTTCTTTTTTGGATGGTTAACTTCCATGTTGCTCTTTAAAAGGAAAAATATAATATTTTATAAAGCGTTTAAAAATACATACCAACTACTATTTTTTGAAGGAAAAAAGCCTTTCTAGCTCTCTTGGCTAAACGTTTTCAGCTAGTTTTAATTTCAGTGCATATTACTGTTAGGCAGACAAGAATGATCTTGAAAAAAGAAAGCTTTTGAAATATTAAGCCAACAAAGGTATTGCCTGCAGGATAAGTTTATAGTTAAACATATTCATTGGTTACACTGCCAAGTTTTATCTTTAATTTATTTTAATATAAGATGTTTGCTCTTTGTCTTTCATCTTAAAAATACACCTATTAACACTAGCTTATAAATCATTATCACACCCAGGCAGTGGGTAGAGTAATAGTACCTAGTTTTACAGTTAGAAATATAAAACGAGAAGCCAGTGCTTCTCTGTGTGACTTTAGCCAAGCAGGGTGTAAGGCCAGGAGGGGGTCCCAACTGGTTGATCCTTACGTCATCTGTACATGTCCAAGACTGCTGTTCCTGCCATGCTGTCTTCCTCTGAAGCTCACCAGGATTGGCAGAATATTAGCTCCTGCCCATCAGTCTTCCCACCTGCAACTTATAGTCGTCTCTGACATTTCCATAATCATTTTAAGATTGCAGAGATAATTGTACATTTGAGTTTCATGGCAGCATTATTCATGATAGCCAGGTCAACCCCACTGTCCATGAGTGGATGGATGGTTAAACAAAATGCGGTGTGTACGTACAGTGGGATATTATTCAGACTGAATGACACATGCTACAACAAGGATGAACGTTGAAGACATTATGGTGAATAAGCCAGTTGCAAAAACACAGGTGCACAGGACAACACTCAACCAAATGAGCCACACTGGCCAGGGCTGGTATACTCTAACTTTTAAGAATTACTACTATTGAGCTTGTTTAGCTTTGCTACCAAGGTGTGACTCTTCTGGAGTGTCCATGCAATGCTCTAGACAATCTTTGAGGTCTCTACTTCAGTTGGTCAAAATGTTTCACAATCTTGTATGAGTTCTGGATATTATTCAGATTATCACTCATGGTACTTTGCTTGACTTAGTGGCATTTACTCTATGCATATGCAGTTTAGTTTTCACCCAGAGTCTCAAGAGGATACCTATACATATTTCTCAAGCTCTCCTCTGCATAACCTCCCTCTCATTAGTACATTAGTACTCTCTTCTGTAGATTCCCTTTCCTCCTCATTAAACTCTGAACTCTGTTCACCCGAAGTCAACAAGACATTTGTACTCTGCTTGAGTTATCACTTCCTGTGTTGCATTCCAGAAAGTGCTTTCAGACAGGCATCAGGGGCCATTTGGGAGATTACCTTTTTCATTTTCTTTTTGTGTAGGGGTCATAGTCTGACACTAACTTTTGTTCCATGTGTGACAGTAACTTTTTTGGGTATATTTTGTCTAGTTTTCTCACTGTTTATAGGAGGACAGCTGTGGGCTCAGTTACTCTGTTATGTCTGAAAGCCATGGCCTTATTTTTTAAGGTCTTGAGGTCACATGAGAGCTAATTATATGAGAAAAATGAACATTGTATTAATTTCTTCACATTATTTCTCCCACTACTAAAGTGTTGTATGTTCTACATACTAGACACTGTGCTAGGACCGGAGGATTCAAACCTACAAAGTCTTTAAAGCTTTTGCCTTCAAAGATCTTTTAACTGCAAAAGCAGACCAATATATAAACAACTCATTGTAAGTCAGAATATGATAAAGGCTATATAACAGAGGCAGCATGAAATGATGTAAAACCCATGGACTATGAAATCAGGTAGGCTCCATTTAAATCTCAACTGCATGACTTATTATTGTGCTTTGTAGCCTTTCATAGCTTTAGTTTCCCATTCTGCAGAATGGAGGAAATAGTACTTTGTAGGATGTCGAGAAGGTTAAAATAAACATTTTTTTATAGAGCACTCGACATGCAGTAGAGGCTCATTAAGTGCTGGTTTCTTTCTCCTTAGAATTAGCATAGGACAGAAGAGCAGTTAAATATTACTGTAGAATTCTTCAGGGAGGAAATAATACTTAAATTTTGCATGGAAGATTGAGTAGGATTTTGATATACATTAGATAGGTTCCAAGGACATTCTACTTTAAAGGAACTGAGTGAGCCATGGCTCTAAGGTGTAAAAGGTAGGTAAGCCTGCAAACATATTTACAGCCTTAAGTTTGGATCTTGAAAACAAAACAAAAAACCCACCACCACTACCAAGAACAAAAAGCCAATAGGGGGAAAGTAAAAATGAAGAAAAACAAAACAAAACAAAATATAAACCATAGTAAAAGTATACTTCCTTAGGCCATTTATATTTACTGCCATGACTAATAAATTTGGGAAGGCCTGTGGAAAATTCCTGTGGGCTGATATTTTTCTAACCACTATTCAAAACTACTTTAGGTTGATATTCTAAGCTGATCATTTCATTAACATTAAACTCCAGAACGTGTCCCTAAGTTTCCTAAATTGTTTTTTTTCTGTTATCTATTTCCTTGGGTAACTTCCATTTTTTTCTTTCTCATCCTGTAAAAATTGATTTCCTAGGTTTTCTAAGAGATTGATAATATGAAAATACTGAAAAGACTTTTCTTAGATTCTGGTATGTCTTTCAGTGTTCATATTTAATAGGAATACTGTACAATATATAATGTACTTTTGACATTTCTTTGGGTGGGAGTTTCTAAACTTAAGTGCCTGCGGCTAACCCAGGTGAAGCCGGCCTGAGTTCCAGGTGCCTGTGGCTGGCCAGAGGGAGGGAAACCTAGGTCCCGGGTGCCTGTGGCCAGCCAGCCGGAAGGAGGGAAGCCATAGATTCAGGGGCTGAGGCAGATGTGGTCAGGGGTGATCAGGCAGGCAGGGGAGCAGTATGGGGCAATCAGGCAGGCAGGCAGAGTGGTTAGGGGAAATCAGGCAGGCAGGCATGCAGGCAGGAAAGCAGTTAGGAGCCAGCGGTCACAGATTGTGAGAGGGATCAGACCTAAACCGGCAGTCAGACATCCCCTGAGGGGTCCTGGATTGTGAGAGGGTGCAGGCTGGGCTGAGGGACCATCCCCCCCATGCACAATTTTGTGCACCTGGCCTCTAGTATGCGTATACATTTCCCATTTAATCTCTCCGCACCACACCTTCCCACCCCTGCCTTCCCTCTGAGATTTTTCAGTCTGTTCCATGGTTCTATGTCTCCTGATGTATTTTATTCATCAGTTTTTTTTAAATTTAAATTTTTTATTGTTTAAAGTATTACATAAGTCTCCTTTTCCCCCCATTGACCTCTCCCTAGCCGCCCCCACCTGCCAGCACATGCCCTCACCTGCTATTTCCCTTCCCTCATCCCCACCTCCACTGTTTGTGTCCATTGGTTATGCTCATATGCATGCATACAAGTCCTTTGGTTGCTCTCTTACCCCTCACCCTTCACCTTCCCTCATAGGTTGGACAGTCTGTTTGATGCTTCTATGACTCTGGTTCTATTTTTGTTCATCGGTTTATTTTGTTTATTGGGTTTCAAATATGAGTGAGATTATGTAATACTTGTCTTTCTCAGACTGATTTATTTCACTTAGCATAATACTCTCTAGGTTCCTCCAAGCTGTCTCAAAGGGTAAGAGAGCCTTCTTTTTTACTGCTGCATAGTATTCCATGGTATAAATGTACTATAGCTTTTTATCCACTCATCTACTGATGGGCACTTGGGCTGCTTCCAGATCTTAGTTGTAAATTGTGCTGCTATGAACATAGGGGTGCACACATTCTTTCTAATTGGCTTTCAGATTTCGTAGGATATATTCCTAGAAGTAGGATCACTGGGTTAAGTGGCAGCTTTTTTCACTCTGCTATTTTGCTTAAAAAAAATCAAAGCAGACTCCTGGGGAAGGTAACATTTGAACTGGCTTTGAAAGAAGAATAAAAGTTTGCTTGGGGTACAGTTAGGGGAAGGGCATTCTAAGCAGGGGGAACACCATGAATGATGCTACGAATCATGGTTGTACAGGTGTATTTGTGTAAAGAACCATGTCCTATTTTCCAACTCTGAAGGACATCAGCAGAATTTTATAACTGGGTGTTGTAGACACTCTGGCTACCAATTGTGTCAGCTGATTTGAAATATTTAATGTTGTCCGCCTCTGGCCCACATACAATAGACCTAAACTGTCCAACACAGTAGTCAGTAGACACCTGTGGTTACTTAAATTAAAATTAAGATTAAAGTAAAAAATTCTGCTGATGCACTAGCTGCATTATAGGTATGTAGTAGCCACAGGTGCTCAGTGGTTACCATACTGGGCAGCACAGACACGGAACATGTCTTTGCAGAATGTTCTACTGGACATCATTGTTATAGATGGTTAACAAATGACTAGATAGAGGACTCTAGCAAAACATTTACATACAAGAAGAGAATAGTGAGGGGAAAAAAAGTTTCCCAAACTAACAATGCTTTAGAAAACAGAGTGGGAGCAGTTATTGAAAATTCTAATCTAATCAAACTTTAAAAGGCCAGTTAGGCTTTTGTTCTTCTTTATAGATGAAAACTTCAGTTTATTTGACTTGATAGGGATACAAAGCCAAAAGCTTCATAGTCTTGGCAAATCACGTTATGGATATAGATTAAAAATCATCTACTACGCCGCCTTCCTCCTCCCTTTAGCCTGCCTCGCCAAAACAAGTGGTGTCAGCAACTCAGGATAGCCAATCCTTGATCTAAGCTCTGAACCGTTTAGGCTGATCATTCATTAAGGAAAGAACTGATTTTACCTAATATGGATCTATAATCATCTTCATAGATATAGAAGTTCATATCCTGGCTCTTCTGACTTTAGAAAAACTTCACATAAATCCTCAAATATCTCCATGGAGGTTGGCTTTATTCCCTCAGACACGGAAATAAGAGTGCAGACTAACTTGTCCAATATTGTATAACCAAGAGGTGGCAGAACCAATATGCAGTCTCTGATTTTCTGATTCGGAAGTCAGGTGCTCCTCAAATTCTCTTTAAGGATACCTCTCTTTAACTAGGATAAAAAGGAATGTAAAACTCTTATGACCAAAATGAGAAGAGCTTAGATGAAAGGTAAAATGAGTCCTTAGAGAGGTGACTGTTTGGGGAGCAACAGGTTGACCCTTAAAGTCATTGGAAGTCACCAAAGTCCTCTCCTCAGAGTAGAAAGAGAAGCGTGATGAAAGTAGTCTGTTGACATTTTGGTAATTTATTTGCTCTTCTGAGGGGCAACTGGGTGAGAGATTATGTTTGATGTTGGGAGTCATGAAGTATTACAAACAAAAGATGGTCTATGCTTGGACTTTGTTACTAGAAAGAGATTTAAGGACGATGGATTAAGATACATTTTGAAGAAAGAATATACATTATTTGGCAAAAATACCATTATTCCAACTGCCACTCAGGTTTAAAATGAAAATGTTGGTCTTCCCAGGTCTACTCAGGATTGTGTTGTCCTCTTGACTACAATATCCTGTTACACATTATTATATTTATTATGGGCAAATTTCATTTTTTAAATGGATATTATGTCTCTCTTAATAGATTTTGAGCACCTTGAGAGTTGATCTATATTTATATTTTATAATATAAAATAGGCTCTCCATAAATGTTTGCTGGACTGAAATTAATCATCTTTAATCATTTTTTCTATATTATTTTCATACTTTATGAATTACCAGTTTGCTACTATTTTCAGGCTCATTCAATTGATTTACTTGTTTCTATGCTCATTTTCTGCTTACCCTCCCACCATTCTATTAAGCCACCAGGCACCTAATTTGTGGATAATTGAATAGTTTCTCTTTTTATTTTAAACAATTTTTAAAAATAATGTTTAAAAAATTTTTTTTAGAGAGAGAGAGAGCGAGAGAGAGCGAGAGAAAGAGAGAGAGAAAGAGAAACATTGATGTGAGAGAGAACCATCCATCAGTTGCCTTTTGTATACATCCCAACCAGGGATTGAACTCACAAACTGGGTATGTGCCCCTGACCTGGAATCGAACCAGTGCCTTTTTGGTTCATGGGACAATGCTCAACCAACTGAATCGCTCCTGCCAGGGTGATAATTGAATGTGTTCTTAATTTTGTTTTGTTATTTTCTCCAGTCCTTCAAACCTCTCCAACCTGCACAAATCATCTAGAATCTTCTTCTTCAAATAATTGTTATTATCATTTTCCTCTTTAAATGTTTTTATTTATTGATTTGAGAGAGAGAGAGGAAAGAAGAGAGAGAGAAAAACATTGATTTGTTGTTCCACTTATTTATGCATATTTATTGGTTGATTCTTGTCTGTGCCCTGACCAGGCATCAAACCCACAACCTTTGCATGTTGGGACAATGCTCTAAACAACTGAGCTACCTGGCCGGCGCAATCATTTTTCGTTTTTTCAGTGGCTTGCCATGATCAACTGAATTAAGTGCAAATCCTTAAATTGGTGTTCGAAGCTCTTTGTATCCTTAGTTGATACCTACCTTTTCATATCACCAAAGAAGAGTTGTTGTTTTTTAAAGCTTTATTGTTGAGATTATTACAGATGTCTCTCTTTCCCCCCATTATTCCCCTTCTCCCTGATCTTGCCCCATGCCAGGCCTTCGCCACCCTATTGTTTGTGTCCATAGGAAATGCATATATGCATATAAGATTCATTTAATCTCTTCCTGCCTCCTCCCTTCCCTCTGAGAATTGTCAGTCTGTTTTATTTCTATGCCTCTGATTCTATTTTGTTCACCAGTCCATTCTATTCATCAGATTTCTTATTCATTTATTTTGACTTTTAGATTCTTTCATTTGTGACATGTTTCTTTGTCTCCTCATTTTGGCTGCTTCTCTGTGTTTGTTTCTATGTATTGGGAAGAGCTGCTATGTCTCGAGTTGGTAGAGTGGCCTTGTGTAGTAGGTGTACTATAGGGCCCAGTGGCTTAGCCTTCCCAATCACCTGAGTTGGGCACTGTAGATGCACCCCTTTGTGGGCTGTGAGCACAGTCTTGTTTAAAATAATGTTTTTATTAGTTGAGACTTGATTGCTGTTGGTGTCACTGAGAGGAACTGACCTCCAGGCCAATTGGCTGTGAGGACCAGCTGTGACTACACTGGGAGAGCTGCTATGCAGGAGACACCCCTATGGAGTAGGACTTGCTTCATTGGGGCTTTGGTGCTCACTGAGTCTTCCCCTTGCGTGTGTCGCTTATGGTTATTTAGAGTTGTAATCTGGATGGTGTGACAATGACCACTGGGTACACTGGCTCTTGGGTCTCCAGGGAGGAATACAGTCAGCTACTGGGCCACCCAGCAGGAACTACAGAGAGATCTGAAGATTCCTTCTCTTTGTATTCTCTTTGTATTGGGTTTGGAAGTGCCCAGATGAGATGAGGTCCAGCTATGAAGCAAGGCAGTTGGTGTTGGGTCTTGGGCTTTTTATTGATAGATTTGTGGCTCCCTGACCCAGTTGCAAATTGTTTGAGAGCTTTTAGACTGAGCAAGGACAGGCCATTCATATGCATATGCAAAAGCTGCTGCAGGCACCAAGCGGAAGCTGCTGTGAGAGGCTGGGCGTGGTGGTTGAAAGCTAGGCAAAGGGGGCGGGGGACTCACACTGTGGTGGGGGCGGAGCCCTAGCCATGGAGCTGGCGGGCTAAGGAGGGCCAATTCCCTGGGCAGCATCGATGTTGGGCTATGCCTCCCCCTGCCTGCTTCTGAATGGCAGTGTTCTCTGAGCACTGGGCTTGTCTCCCCCAGCTAGATTGTGAGTGCCCCGCAGCAGGGACCCACTTCTTTGGCATTCACTGATATTTATGTGCTATGTGCCCAGCCTGGTGCTAGCTTCTGTGGGAAACACAGATTTTATCTACGGAAAGGGGAAGTGCACTAAGCAAGGTCTACCAGGAGCTCAGGAGATACATTTTGGAGATCAGAAACTTGCAGATCTGAAAGAGGCAAATCCATTCTTCTTTAAAGAGTTTCTGAAAACCAATAACCTCAGACTGTTGAAGAGGACACGGACAACAGCAGGCTTCATTTGAAGGAATCCATAAGACACTCCCTAGGCCTCGACAGCAGCTCCCCGCCCTCCCAGCCCATGGGCTTCAGCCTGGAGTTCCAGCAGCCATTTTTCAGAGACCCAACAGGGGCTGGTGACCTCCCGGATGAGGATGAGGACGGGTGGAACGGTGCCTATCTGCCATCCACAGTGGAGCAGACCCACTCGAGGATCTGGACCAGCATGTCACCCTGCAGCACATACATCTCCTTCTTCTCCAGCCTGCTCCCGTGGGCACTGAGTGACTCCAACTCCCGAGTCTCTCCTGTGGTGAGTTCTAGTGCAGATTTTGCCGCCAATGGAGAGTGTCTGGAGGACAGGCTGCAGATCAGTTAGGAAGCTCTGAAAGGTGAGAACTCGAAGCTCAGGAGGAAGCTGACAGAGGTACAGAGCTTCTTTGAGATGCAAACTGAGATGGTGAGGACTCTGGAGTGGATTTTAGAAGCGAAGATGATCAAGGATGAAAGTGACTACACAACCTGGAATCCGTGGACCAGCAGGTGGAGCAGAACCTGGAGCTGATGACCAAACGTGCAGTAAAGGCAGAAAGTCACGTCATGAAACTGAAATAAGACATAAGCTTGCTCCAGGCACAGGTCTCCAACTTTAAGAGGGAGAATGAGGCCCTGCGCTCGGGCCAGGGCGCCAACCTGACAGTGGTGAAGCAGAACACGGACGTGGCCCTGCAGAACCTGAGCAACGCACACACCTCCATCAAGCAGATGGTTTCTGGAGCCGAAACACTGATCCTTGTTGCTGAAATCCTTAAATCCATGGACAGAATCTCTGAAATCAAGGAGGTCTGGGAGGAGGAGTCTTGAGAAACTTCTAGCTCGCAGCTCTGTTTACATCCTGCAGTCACTGCTCACTGGATTTGAAATGCCATTGTGTGTTTAAATATACAGTCTTCCCAGTAAAGCTGTTTATCACGAGATGCTAATTTCATGACTGAGAACAGTATTGTTAGCTCACCTCAGCCAGGAGCAGCGAAACTAGTGAGCATCACCGAGGTTTCTGCCTTAATGAATCCTTCCTCCTTGGTGAATCCCTGCATTAAGACCATGATCCACTGGAAGAGGTGTTTATAAAAGCCACCGATGGTTTTAAGTACTGAACATGGAAACAGCAGTTCCCTGATACGAGTCTTCCATTCTTATTCCTGAACATTCATTCTAAGATAAGTTAGATTGACTGTCCTTGATTTCACAAGTGAAGGAAAACACTAAATGAGCCGAAATTCAAATGATTGCATTGGACAGGGCTTCATGCCTTTTTGCCTTTGCTCAGTGCCCCTCTGGCTCAGTCCACCCCTTGCAGCCTTCACAGGGGCAGCCTGAGCGTGGGCACCCCATGTGTTTGGGTGCTGCTATCCTCCTGCAGGGACCAAGGTTGGCTTGGATTCTACACTGTGAAGCCGTCAAAACACATCTCTTTAGGGGGCCTCATGTTTGAAAAAATGTTCTTGATGGAGGGTTTTGTTACACGTTCTAAGTGGCCTTTTGTATAATGAAGTGGAATACAGAGGACATGCAGAACCTGCTGGTAGCACAAGTCTCCCGCTGCTTTCCAGCCACTTCTGATGGAGGGAGGCATGACATGCACTCAGTGCCTTGTGGCTCTTTTCCTGCAGATGTTATTTTTTGAAATTAATGTTCCTTCCTGTTCAGATTGACAATTTTCTTAATAAATTCTAAAATGCCAAAAACAAAAAAGCTGCTGCAGGCAGTGTGGGTGGGGTTGCAAGTTGGATGAGGCAGGTCTCAGGGAATCACCAGGGTGGAGCAAACATAAATGGCTGCCAGTCAGCCCTGCAACCAGGGAGGTCCCAGCATAGGAACAGCCCTTCGAGCACCTCCATCTGGGAGAAAGCTGCCCCTGAGTTCCTGCCCTGATGCCAGACAACCCATTTCTTCCTGGTATGTGCCTGTGTCCCCTGGAACCTCGCCCAGCACTAGAGCTCAGAGGAAGTGGGACCTTCATGGTGCCAGCCTTTCAAAGGAATAGCTGGGTCTCCAGCAGCCTCTGTGTCCCTGGACCACAATCCGCACTGGTTTTTACAGCCCATAATTCTTGCTGCCCTGTAGGGACTTCTTTTCCCAGCTCTGGGACTCTGGGCTGGGGTCTGGTGTGGGGCTGGGACCCTTTTCTCCTCCAGCGGCCTCCACAGAGACAATCTCCCACCCGATTAAAAAAGTGGCCCATGTGAGTGCCGGACCAGCCTGTACTCATCTTCTGCCAGTCTCAGTGTGCTTTCAATTTCTCTAGTTGTAGGACTTGCATTCAGCCAGCTTTCCAGTGGTTCTGGATGATGGTTGTTCTGTATTTTAATTGTAATTTTGTTGTAGTTATGGGAGGTGGCGAGTACAGCCATCTTCCTTAGGACCAAAGAAGAATTTTAAGAACGCCTGTAGTTCATAAGATTTGCTTATTGGTATGTTTAGATGGCTATGAGATTCAAAAGATTTTAAAGACATGTAGTAACAAGAGATTACTTGAAAACAATACAAACCAATATAGTGTCATCAGGTGCTTGATTTGACGATGTAACAATGGTTAACTGCTCTGTTTTGTTTTTACTTAATACAGAGTCTATAGAAGGTCATTGAAAGCTTACATCATCAGACATGCAGCTTCAATGGAGAAACTGAGAGTTGTTTGGGATCCTGTAACACATCCATTTTATTTACTCAGACC
>PVJC01038674.1:0-16662 GCA_004026665.1 Murina feae | reverse complement strand
GGAGGGCAGTTGTGGGTGATCAGGCCGGTGGGGGGAGGGGCTGTTGGGGGTGATCAGGCTGGCAGGGGAGCAGTTAGAGGTGAGCAGGCCAGCAGAGGGGGCCAGTTGGGGCAAACAGACCATCATTGGGGTCAGTTGGGGGCGATCAGGCTGGCAGGGAGTGCAGTTGGGGTGAGCAGGCTGGCAGGGGGGCAGTTGAGGGTGAGCAGGCCAGCGGGGAGGACAGATGGGGGCAAGCAGGCCAGCAGGTAGAATGGTTAGGGGCAATCAGGCAGGTGAGTGGTTAGGAGCCAGCAGTCCCAGATTTCGAGAAGATTGTCCCAAATTGGAAAGGGTGCAGGCCAGGCTGAGATACAACCCGTGCCCCTCCTCGCCCCGAGCATGAATTTTGTGCACCAGGCCACTAGTAAATAAATAAAAAAGAAACTACCTTTCTTCCAATGTGGGCATACCATTTCCCATTTTTACCAGCAATAAATGAAGGTTCTCCATTTTTGGTGTTCTCAATGTTCTTTATTTTAACCATGTTAATGCATGTCTGGTGATAATCTCATTCTTTTATTTATTTGTTTGTTTGTTTCCTGTTGACATGATTTTGAGCATCTTTTCATGTATTTACTTTCTGTATATATGGGTGAAGTATGTGTTCATATTTTTTGTCTGTTTTTAATTGAGTTGTTTGTCCTCTTTGTATTGAGTTTTAAACGTTTTTGAATGTTTTGGATGGAATCCTTTATCAGGTATGATTTCTAAAGATTTTTTTTGTCAATCTGTGGCTTGCATTTTTAATCACTTATTTTTTCTTTCTTAGATATTGCTTTTGTTATTGTATCTAAAAATTAGTCACTACACCCAGTCACCTAGATTTTCTCCTATACCTTTTTAGAGTATTTTAGTTTTACATTTTATTTATATGAAGATTGTAACATCTATGATCCATTTTGAGTTAATGTTTGTGAACAGTGTCTGTGTAGTTTATTTTTTAGGGATCTATAAAAAGCAGTTTACTTTCGTATATTAACATTTATCCTTCAACTTTCCTCTACTTTCTTATTTGCTCACATTTCTTTGTTATTGTGAATTCTTTGAGGTTTTCTCCTTAGACAGTCTTGTCATATGCCACAAAAATAGTTTTATTCTTGCTTCCTATTCTATATACCTCTTATTTCCTTTTCTTGCCTGATTACATTAGCTGGAAATTCCTTATGCAATTAGACAAGAAAAGGAAGTTAAAGACACACATTTTAGCCCTAGCTTGTTGGGCTCAGTGTTTAGAGTGTCGGCCTGTGCACTGAAGGGTTTCGGGTTCAATTACTGTCAAGGGCACATATCTCAGTGGCAGGCTTGATTCCCAGCTCCAGTCAGAGTGCATACAGGAAGTAACCAGTCAATGGGTCGCTCTCACATTGATTTTTCTCACTGTCTCTCCCCTCCCTTTCACTGTCTCTAAAAATCAATGGAAAAAATATCCTCGGGTGGAAAAAAAAAAGTACACATTTTATACCTGGAATGGTGAGAGGAGACATCCTTGCCTTCTTCCCAACATTACCAGAAAGCATCTAACTCTTTCAGCGGGGTCCACTGGTATAGACAAGAGCCCACCGGGTGCGGAGGTAGGTGTGGGCAGAGGGAAACCAGTCCAATGATTTGGTGTCAGTCTTTTATGAGCCTGTGTTCCTGGGCTTGACCTTCGGTGAGATAATAAGAAAGATGTGTGGTCATTGTCTTGAAGCCCTTGGGATTACTTCAGTGATAAGGGTGATAGTGTGTTTTGTTTTCATGAGGCAGCTCTGGGCCAGCTTCTAGATAGCTTCAGGATGGGGACTGGAAAGAAAAACACCAAGCCTTGATTAAAGGCTTGGAACTTTCAGCCCCAGCTCACAGCCTCTGCGGGGGAGAGAGGGTCTGGAGGTTGAGTTACTCACCAGTGGCCAATGCTTGAATAAATGGTGCCCATGTAAGAAACCTCCATCAAACCCTTAAGGACAAGACTCAGAGTGTTTCTGGGTTGGTGACCACAAGGTGGTGCTAGGAGGGTGCCCTGTCCTTGGAGGATGTGGAAGCTCTGCAGGCCCCCTCCACCCCCACCCTCCACTGCCCTATGCACTGTGACATTTCCTCTGCTACTGAGTTGTATCCTTTATAGTAAACCAACAATAGTAAATACAGCACTCCCCTCATTTGTGTGGGATACATTCCAAAGTAGATGGTTAAACCACAGATAGGACCTGGGCAGTGTGCTTGGTGGTTAGAACATTGGCCTGTGTACTGCGGGGTTGAACATGTGTTCGGTTCCCGGTCAAGGGCACATACCTGGATTGCAGATTCATTCCTGCCAAGGTCGGGGCACTGCAGGTGGCATCGTGTCTCTCTCACATCAATGTTTTTCTCTTCTTCTCTTTCCCCCTTCTTCCCTCCCTCCCCGCCACTCTCTCTGAAAAGCAATGGGGAAAAATATCCTCAGGTGAGGATTAACCAAAAATAAATAAACATATTAATTAATTAAAACCAGAGATAGCTTTAAACTTTGTACTGTATGATTTTTTTCTTTCCTTATTAAGTTGAGAATTTTCACCTTTTCTTTTAAAAAAGCTCTTTATGTAGTAACTCTTTGCTTTGTCTCTTAGTAGGGAATCGAAAAGAAAAAATAAACAAATGGAACTATATCAGACTAAAAAGGTTTTGCACAGCAAAAGAAACCATTAACAAAATAAAAAAAGAAAACCTACTGAATGAGAGAACATATTCACCAATGATACATCTGATAAGGGGTTAATATTCAAAATTGCAAAAAACTCATACCGCTCAACACCAAAAAACAAACAATCCAATTAAAAAATGGATAGAGAATCTGAATCAACATTTCTCCAAAATGGAAATACAGATGGCATATACAGATGGCAATAGACATGAAAAGATGCTCAAAGTCACTAATCATCAGAGTCATTAAACCCACAATGAGCCCTAACCGGTTTGGCTCAGTGGATAGAGCATCGGCCTACGGACCAAGAGGTCCCAGGTTCGATTCCGGTCAAGGGCATGTACCTTGGTTGCGGGCACATTCCCAGTAAGGGGTATGCAGGAGGCAGCTGACCGATGTTTCTCTCTCATCGATGTTTCTAACTCTCTATCCCTCTCCCTTCCTCTCTGTAAAAAATCAATAAAATATATTTTTTGTAAAAAATCAATAAAATATATTTTTTAAAAAACACACAATGAGATATCAACTTATACCTGTCACAATGGCTATCACCTATAAATCAATAAACAAGTGTTGGCCAGGATGTTGTGCACTGTTGGCAGGAAATCAGATTCATGCAGCCACTATGAAAAACAGCATTGAGTTATCTCAATAAATTAAAAACGGAACTGCCTTATGATGCAGCAATTCCACTTCTGAGAATTTATCCAAAGAAACCCAAAACAGTAATTTGAAAGAATATTTGTACCCCATGTTCATTGCAGCATAATTTACAATAGCCAACATATGAAAGCAACCTAAGTGTCTATTCATAAATGATTGAATAAAGAAGTTGTGGTACAAGATAGGGGGAAGACCACGTAATAAGACTAGAACCTTGGTTGTTTAAGGATCATTCACCCTACTAACTATAGATCAGAGGTTTTCTTATAGATCCTGGGGACCTGGAGGATGTGCTGCATGCAGAAAACAGGTCTGTAAAAAGATAAGATGCCTCTAGGCCAGGTGGGTCCATGACTCAGAAAAGAAAATACATTTTAAAAGCAGACCAAGGACAGGACACGCTTTTATTTGGTTGCTGTGCCTGGACCCTGACCCCCTCCAGGAGTTTGCTTCAGGAATGCTGACCAAATGATCCCAGGAGGGCTGAACTGTTGTTTATTCCGTTTATTCCAATAATGCTGGCAGGAAGGGGATAGCAGAGGTCATCCTGGAAATTGGGCTCTGACCTCCCCCTCGCCACAAATCTTACCATTTGTGACATCATAGAAAACTAGCTACGGTGTTATCAGACTTTGAGCTCGAAGCTAGTTATCTTGCCCCTCACCAATATATAATCAGCCAAGTGGTGAGGGAGAGGTCAGAGCCAAATTTCCAGGATGACCTCCGCTCTCCCCATCCTGCCAGCATTATTGGAATAAACACTCATATATCATTCAACCCTGTCTGCTTATTTGGGCTCAAGGAGTGACAGGCAACCTTGGACTGGGACAGTGTCCGGTATCATATATACAGTGGAATATTACTCAACCATAATTTAAAAAAATGAAATCTTACCATTTGTGACAGCATGAATGGATCTAGAGGGTATTACGAAAGTGAAATAAGCCAGACTGTGAAAGATAAATACCATTTTGTTTCACTTTTATGTGGAATCTAAAATACAAAATAGCCCAGCTGGAGTGGCTCAGTGGATTGACCAAGAGGTCAAGGTTCCATTCCCATTCAGGGCACATGCCCTGGTTATAAGCTAGATCCCCAAAAGGGGGTATGCAGGAAGCAGCCAATCAATGATTCTCTCTCATCATTGATGTTTCTCTCTCTCCCTTCCTCTCCGAAATCAATAAAATTTGTGTATGAAATAAATAAAATACAAAATAAACAGACAAAGTTTAAGCAGACTCCGACACAGAGAGCAGACTGGTGGTTACCTGAAGGGAGAGGGTTGGGGGACTGGGTGGAAGAGATGAGGATTAAGATGTACAAATTGGCCCAGCTGGTTTGGCTTGGTGGATAGAGCGTCAACCTGCAGACTAAAGGGTCCCAGGTTTGATTCTGGTCAAGGGCACATGCCTGGGTTGTGGGCTCGGGGGCGTGTAGGAGGCAGCCAATCAATGATTCTCTCTCATCATTGATGTTTCTATATCTCTCTCTCCCGCTTCCTTCCTCTCTGAAATTAATAAAAATATAGTTAAGGAATAAAACACACACACACACACACACACACACACACAAAAACCAACCGAAAGTAATAGGTTTCAGTTAACAACAACAAAAAAAGATGTACAAATTGGTACTTACAAAACAATCACAGGTATGTGAAGAACAGCATAGGGAATCCTACCTAATAAAAGAGTAATATGCAAATTAGGCATCACTCCATCACAAAGATGACCGCCCCCATGGCCACAAGATGGTGGCGCCCAGTTTGGCTCAGCCCCTCTACTGAAGTGGTCAGGCCTGTTAGCCAGGCAGGTGGTGGGGCCCGAGGAGCAGAACAGGCAATCAGAGTGGGTTGGGAGGGTCCCCTGCCCAGGCCAGAGGCCTTTGCCAGAGGCCTCAGGCATGGGCAAGGGCAGAGGCAGAGCCGGTGATCGGAAGGTATGAGGCCTCAGGCCTGGGCAAGGGCAAGGCCGGAGATTGCAGGGGCTGGGCTCCGCAGAGCCAGCGATCGGAGGGGCAGGGGCAAAGCCTGCGATCGCAGGGGTCTGGGCACTGGTGGAGCTGGTGATTGTAGGGGTCTGAGGGTCTCCTGCCCAGGCCTGTAGCCTTGGCCAGAGGCTGCCGGTGGGGCAGGGGCAGAGCCAGTGATGGCAGGGGCAGGATCAGAGCCGGTGATCACAGGGGCCTGGGCTCTGTGAAGCCGGGGATCAGAGGGGCATGGGGGTCTTCTGCCCAGGCAAAAGAGTAATATGCAAATTAACCCTCACTCCATCACATAGATAGCAGCAGCCAGGGAGCTGTAGCGAGGCAGGAGGCTTGCGTTGCCCTGGCAATGGAGGAAGCCAAGATTTCCACCTACCCTGTGGGCCCTGAGCTCCGCTCAAGGCAACAAATTTTCAATTACAGAAGGTGAATAAACCCAAGATACCTGCTTCCAGCTGGTGGCTTTGAATGGGACCAAGGCAACAAAGTTTGAATTATAGAAGTTAAATAAATCCCAGATACCTGCTTCCAGCCCATGTCCATGGCCAGCCTGATAATGGCCCTCAGCCCCTCACCCAGGCTGGCCAAGCACCCCAGCAGGACACCCTTCAGGGCAAACCAGCTGACCTCCACCTGTGCACCATGCCTCTGTCCTATATAGTAAAAGGTTAATATGCAAATTGACCCTAACAGCAGAACAACTGGGAATGACTGGTCACTATGACACACACTGACCACGAGGGGGCAGACGCTCAGTGCAGGAGCTGCCCCCTGGTGGTCAGTGTGCTCCCACAGGGGGAGCACTGCTACCAGTACAGTGGTGGTGACGGGAGCCTCTCTTGCCTCCTCAGCAGTGCTAAGGATGTCCAACTGCAGCTTAGACCTGCTCCCTGCTGGCAAGTGAACATCCCCTGAGGGCTCCTGGACTGCCAGAGGGATGTCTGACTGCCAGCTTAGGCCCGATCCTCTAGGGAGTGGGCCTAAGCCAGCAGGTGGACATCCGCCGAGGGGTCCCAGACTGCAAGAGGGCATAGGCCGGGTTGAGGGACACCCCCCCCCCTCCCCGCCACCCCTAGCGCACAAATTTTTGTGCACCGGGTCTCTAGTCTACACTAATAAAAGAGAAACATGAAAATTGGTGTCACTCCGCTATGCCCACCAGCCAATCAGAGTGACTATGCAAATTAACCCAACAAAGATGGTGGTTAATTTGCATATGCAGGCATGGAGAGAAGACTGAAGAGGCCTCACTGTGGCCCAAGGGGAGAAGCCTAGCCTCGAGGCTTGGCTTCTCTGCTGCGGCTAGACCAAAGGCCTGGGTTCCAGGTGCCGGAGGAAAACCAGTGATGGCAGCCAGAGGAAGGAAGGCCTATTGCATGAATCTTCGTGCAACGGGCTTCTAGTTTATATATATAAAACCCTAATATGCAAATAGACCAAACGGCAGAACATCTGAACAAACCAGTCGCTATGATGTGCACTGACCACCAGGGGGCACGAGCAGAACGTGGCAGGTATTGGCCACGGCGGGATGGTGGAGCAGGTACGCAGGAATGCCAGACCAAGACGGGAAACTGGTCACTGTCATTCAGGCGAGCCTCTGGTGGTTACTGAAAATTCTTTGCTCCTGTGCGCCGAGGTCCTGCCTAGCACTTGCACCCGCTGCCAGCACCAGAGCTGCTGCTCATACCTGCTGCTGGCGCAGGCCCCAATCGCTGGGTGCTATCAGCAGGTGGGAGTGGCAGCTGCTGGCCCTAAGGGCTTCTCCACCTGCCCCTGCTCCTGAGATGATCAGGGAAGCAGTGGTGGCGGGAGCGGGGCTGCTGGCAGATAGGAGACTGGGAGCCTTGGTGGGAGGGGCCAGGCAGGGATGTGGAGGATGGGCTGAGACCTGCCCCTGTGCCCACTGCAGCCTGGTGGCCCACAGTTCCTTTCCAGGTGCACAAATTCATGCACTGGGCCCCTAGTATAGTCAATAATATTGTAGTAACTATGTATAACTATGTATGGTGCCAGGTCCGTACTGGAGACATTAGGGGGAACACTTTGTAAAGTATATGGTTATCTAACTGTTATGCTGTACACCTGGAACTAATACAAAATAACATTGAAAGCAAAGAAAAAAATACAGCATATCCGAATTGCCATATTGCTTATCTTGTGCTTTGAGGCCATTTGTTAAGTAAAATAAGCATTACTTGAACACAAGCACCGCAGTATATAAAGTTGATCCAATACTAAGACATCTCATTGCCAAGGTGATGGACATTTTTTTCATATGTGATCTTTTATTTTCTGTTAAATAGGTTTTGGTTATTTGCCCATTTTTAAAAATATATTTTTATTGATTTCAGATAGGAAGAGAGAGACAGAAACATCAATGATGAGAGGGAATCACTGATTGGCTGCCTCGTGCACGCTCCCTACTGGGGATCAAGCTCACAGCCTGAGCATGTGCCCTTGACCAGAATCAAACCTGGGAACCTTCAGTCCGCAGCCAATGCTCTACCCACTGAGCAAAACCAGCTAGGGCTTCTTTGCCCATTTTTAAAAAATTGATTTCAGAGAGGAAGAGAGATAGAAACATCAATGATGAGAGAGAATCATTGACCCATTACCTCCTGCAGGTCATCTACTGGAGATCAAGCCTGCAACCTGGGCATCTGCGCTGACCAGGAATCAGATGGTGACTTCCTGGTTCATAGGTCGATGCTCAACCACTGAGCACACTGGCCAGAGTGTAGGCTTTTTAAAAAAGAAATATTATATTAACTGTTTCCAAGCACTTGTAAGCTAAGAAATATTACTGTTTGTTTATGTCCTGAGAGGATTTATTAAATATCTCATCATAATTATGAATTTTTGAAACTGGACAACCAATGGCTCTGGGTTGCCTGTCACTACTTGAACCAATTAAGCAGAGGCAGGGTTGAATTATATATGAGCACTTATTCCAATAATGCTGGCAGTATGGTCATCCACAAAAATCTGTTCTGCACTTTACCCCCACTATCCCCCATCAGCTGTGTATACTAGTATGGTATTCAAGGACACATATTACATGAGGAAGTGGGCAAAAGGAATAAAAAATGGGTATGCAAAAATAAAAATGGGTATTACAGGCATGGGAAAGTGGGCAAAGGAAATAAGAATGGATATAATTGTTACAGATTACAGGTGTTAACATAAAAAACCATTGAAACCTTTAAAGAATTTTTGTGAGTTTATTTGAGCCAAGCTGTCAACATATGTGAGTAAGCAGAACCTCAATGGACTGAGATAATGCTCCGGAGAGTGTCAGGTTACATCTCTATTAATCATTGCAATCAAAGGAGGGTGGTAGGTGGGTTACATGAAATCCATTGGTGATAGACCAGAGAGGTAGGAGAAAGCAAAGGGGGTGGGGTGAGGCAGAGGGAAATCCTGGGTTTGGATGAAAAGTAAAATGATAGACACATACTTAGGTGGTGCAGGAACAATTAACACGATAATGAGGAAATCTGTGGTGTCTGTCCTGGTGCCCAGCACATTAGGTTGTGCCCCCAGGGGTCCAGAAAAAGGGAAGTTACAAGTTACCCAGACATTTCAAAGGGTATGTTATCATAGATGCAAAAAGGCTCATAGGCTCAGTGAAGGTAAAGGTTGACCTCGTCAGTGAAGATACTGGCCTAGGACATAACTACCCACCATAACCCCTTTTAGTTAAAGTTTAATTTCAGACCATCCTTTGTGGTGACTTTAGGTCTCTGAGTTTGCAAGACTGCCATGCAGGCCTCCCCTGAGCTTGTCAGGTTAGCATGTGGCCCCTTTCCTCCACACAGGAGTTTTGCAAAGGGCAAAGGGCAGGGAGCATCTGAGGCTACATTACTTCCTTTCTGCAAAATGGCCTGTTAGTCTTTTCATGATAAAGGGCAGTTCAGAGATGGGGAGGATGAGCTGAATTTCCAGGTGAACTTATATTGATTTCAGAGAGGAAGGGAGAGGAATAGAGAGACAGAAACATCAATGATGAGAGAGAATCATTGATTGGCTGCCTCCTACACGCCTCCCACTGGGGATCAAGCCCACAACCCAGGCATGTGCCCTTTATAGGAATGGAACCTGGGACCCTTCAGTCCGCAGACTGATGCTCTATCCACTGAACCAACCCAACGAGGGCTAGAAAGTGCTTTTTAAAAATCAGAACAAAACAATCACAATTAACAGAGCATGATTAATCTTTCTTATTTTATTTCTTATATCTAAGAACTGCCTATTGATCAGTGATGCTTTCAGAGGAAGATCTCCCCCACCCTCCCAGGTAAAGATTTTGATTAGAAGGGAGAAATGATAAACATTATGATGAGACTTTAAACTTTTAAACTTTCAAGTTTAAGGGAACATGATCAGTCTGGAGGGTCTGTGGAAGGAGTTAGGGTTTATGGCAGGAGTTATTGCACTCTCGTCCTGAGAACCCTGCAGGAAGAACTCTGTGCTTACAACAAAGTTCTATGTTTGTAACTACCCCTTCCCTTAACTTCCCTTTTCTTTAACTTCCCTTTTCCAATAGGAAGGAAAAGGGAAGCTTAGGGATGCTGACCAGTGTGTGCACGTGGCTTGCCATGCCTGCATACACTGCGTTGCATTTCTTTCTTTTTCCCAAATAATTCCATTTTGGTGACAAAATAAGATAGGCAAGCACTCCACAGGTCCAGCTATCAGGAGCCAAAAACTCATTAGTCACTCCTAATATGTTTATATTGACCCTTCTCTTTACAGACAATTAGCTGCTAGACTGAAGGACACTGCTGTCTGCAAGATTTACTTTGATGGGCTTAAATTTTAGGCCTTCCAGTCATGCAGGTGCGCTGGCATAAAAGGCTGTCTCCCGCCCTCTTACCCTCCCTCATTTAAATGCTAAAAGCCACGCCCCTGGTGGAGGTTTATCATGCTGATTAGACATGCCCTCCAGGGAGAAGCTTGTAGTTCCACTGCAGGCCCCCAAATTCTCCACCACTCTATACTGAAATGTCACCCTTAGGTGTCATCTTTTCTGCCTCAACTTCCTTAAAACTGTTCTCTGGCTTTTGTTCAGGGAACACCATGTCTCCTTTTCCCTTTAAATGCTGTCTCCCTTGTTGCACAAGCTATTTAATAAACCTTCACCTGAGTCTTGATTCTTGTGGTGAACTCTTCCATTTCTATCTTGGGATTTCCTAAAAAGCCAGGATGGGCCCCAACCAGTTTAGCTCAGTGGATAAAGTGTCGGCCTGCGGACCAAAGGGTCCCAGGTTCGATTCTGGTCAAGGGCATGGACCTCAGTTGTAGGCTCCTCCCCAGCCCAGGTCCTCGTCAGGCCATGGTCAGGGCATGTGCAGGAGGCAACCAAACGACATGTTTCTTTCACATCCATGTTTCTATCCGTCTTTTCCACTCTTTCTAAAAGTCAATGGGAAAATATCCTCACCCTAGCCGGTTTGACTCAGTGGATAGAGCACTGGCCTGCAGCCTGAAGAGTCCCAGGTTTGATTCGGTCAAGGGCACATATCCGGGTTTCAGGCTCGATTAATACCAATAGGGGGCGTGCAGAAGGCAGCTGATCAATAATTCTCTCTCATTGATGTTTTTCTCTCTCTCTCTCCCCCTCTCTCTTCCTCTCTGAAATCAATAAAAAATGTACTGAAAGGAAGAAAGAAAGAAAGAAAGAAAGAAAGAAAGAAAGAAAGAAAGAAAGAAAGAAAGGAGGGAAGGAGGGAGGGAGGAAGGGAGGGAGGGAGGGAGGGAGGGAAGAAAGGAAGGAAGGAAATAAAGGAAGGAAGGAAAGAAGGAAATAAGGAAAGAAAGGAAGAAGGAAAGAAAGAAAATAGATCCTCAGGTGAGGATAAAAAACTTAAAAGAAACCAGGATGGTTTAGTGGTAGAATTCCCACCTGACATACAAGAGCCCCCATTTTAATTTCCAACCAAAACTCTATATTGGTTTTGGTGATCTCTTTTGACCTCTATCCTGGGAGACCTCTACCCCACCCAGGGTGTCCATTACAGAAACACCTGGTCAATACTGATTTTCCGTGGACCTAATGGACTATTCTTCAACCATAAAAACAAATGAAGTATTGATACATGCCACAACAGCAATGTGCCCTGAAAAAAATGATGCTGAGTGAAGTCAGTCATGAAGACCATATATGATATAATGCCATGCTTACGAAAGACCTCGATGGTACCTCTAAGGTAGATTAGTGATTGCCCAGGGGTGGGGACTGGAGAAGGAAGATGGGAAGACTGAGAGTGATAGCTAAATTGTACAATGCAGTATATGTCTATCAAATCATCGCATTATAATCTTTGTAAACCGAGAAAGAAGTTTTCAAGCGCATCCCAAAGTTTCGTGACAATTGGTAAAAGTTTTGCTTCCATCAGTAATTAAACCTTCGGGATATTAAACCCGTTGACATGTTGGCGTTTTCTAGGGTCCCATGGAGAAACTGACCTAAAATAAATGCCCTTTGGTGTCAGACATACACCTGAAAATGTAATGAACGCACCTCACACCTTGAGGTTAGATTGAGAAGAGTCCTTGTGTCCAGCGAGGTTCCAACTTCCCACCAGCGCCAAGTGCTCTGCGCTCTGTCTCTTAAGGACCAAATGAGAGGCGGTGAGAACGGGACAGGTGGAAGGTTCAAGGTCTGCAAGAACCAAAGACCCTAAAGGAGCCAGGCTCTGTTACAGAGGTCGGATGGTCTGTGTTCCTAAACAAGGGTCACACAGTTCCATGAGTGCGGTCGCAGCCTTACCCCAAATCCTTGACGCCCTGCAAGACACCAACCCATCTTGCGACAGGGCGGACTGCCTTAACCTACTCCCTTGCCTGTACTTGCTCCATCTTGAAACTGAATCACCAGGCGCACACCTCTGACCACGCCTTCCCACGACGCTGTGGAAAAGACAAAGGAGTCGGCCCCAGGCCAGGAAAAAAGTTCTGTTTAAAAGCCAGTGTTCGTGGGGTAGGATGGGGGTGGGGGCGGGGGTGAGGGCGGGCGCAGACTCCCGGCCTCAGGCAGAAGCTAGGTCTGCAGAAGCCCAGGTCCCCCCGGCGGTTGTCACTCAGGCACGCGGGGGCGGGCGCGGCCATCTAAACCAGCCAATCCGAGGCCTCCCTGGAACGGATGGGTGGGGCGACGGCCGGCACTCGAGTGGAGGTCGTTTCTCCCCTGGCAACGCTCGAGAACGCTCCTCTGCTGCCTCGCAGCGTCCCTGGCGGCTCAGCCACGGGCGGCGTCGCGCTGTGGTCTGTGCCGGCGGTGGGAGTCGTAGGCCGGACTCGGGGAGACCCAGGAAGCCTAGAAATGGTGAGTGTGCGGGCCGGCTACGGAGGAGGAGCTATGGTGCGGGTCGGAACCGCCGGAACCTGCCTGCCCCGCCGGCCGGCCTCCTCGGGATCAGGTCCGAGTCCGCCTGCCTGAGCCCCGGCCCTCCGCTCGGACCCGTCTTCTCTGGCTCGCGGCGTGGGGGCTGGACCGGCCACCGGGACCCGGGCGTTTTGTCAGGTCTCCGCGGCACCAGTCGGGCCGGGCCTGGAACCCCCCTTGGCGTCTCCGCAGACGGCACCGCGGCGGGGAGTGTCGCCCGGAGACCGTCCCGATTTGCGCTCCCGAGTTTGTCTGTGGGAGGCGCCGCGGCGTGTGGCACACCCCAAGTCTCTCGTGTCTCCCCATCGGCGCTTGTTTTTCCCCTGAGTTTCCCAGATGTTGGGGGAGCAGGGTGTCCGATCCACGTCCCGGGCCCCCAGCCCAGCTCTTCCTGGGGCTGGCAAACAAAAACAAAACAGATCCCTAAATTTCCAGGTCCCTCCCCTTGTTCCCAAATTCACTACGTCATGACCCGCGGTTTGTCGTCGGCGGTGCCTCGGAGACAGTCCCCGCGTTTTACTTTTTTGCCCGTTTTCCGCATAGTCATGTGTGTTGTTTGGTGCGAATATTTTACGTGGGAGGAGGTGCGAGAATAACCACCAGGAGGAATACGCTGTGTGAAATGCCCGTTCCCCTCCCGCGGGAGCTCGGCCGCGCACCGGCATCTCCTGGGAGTCCCGTGGATGACGGTTCTTTTGTTGTGGTTGTCAATCCTTCAGTCCTCCGGTGAGGCGATTTTCTGCATTGATTTTCAGAGAGAGCGGAAGGGAGGGGGAAAGACGGAGCGACACAGGCACCTGAGAGAGGCACGTGGATGGGTTGCCTCCCGCACCGGCCTCGCCTGGGGCCGGGGGTCGTGCTGGCGACCCTGCAGCCCAGGGCGGACGCTCTGTCCACTGAGACAAACCCGTTAGAGCTGGAGGTTCTCATATATATATATATATATATATATATATATATATATATATATATTTATTTATTTATATATTTATATAATTTTTATTGATTTTCCAGAGAGGAAGGGAGAGGGATAGAGTTAGAAACATCGATGAGAGAGAAACATCCATCAGCCGCCTCCTGCACACCTCCTACTGGGGATGTGCCCGCAACCAAGGTGCATGCCCTTGACCGGAATCGAACCTGGGACCCTTGAGTCCGCAGGCCCACGCTTCATCCACTGAGCCAAAACTGGTCAGGGCTGGAGGTTCTTTAAATATATATGTATATTTTTAAATTGATTTCATAGAGGAAGCGGGAGGGAGAGAGAGAAACACCAATGATGAGAATCATTGATGGGCTGCCTCCTGCACGCCCCCTACTGGGGAACGAGCCCACAACCCAGACTTGTGCCCTGGACTGGAATCGAACCCGGGACCCTTCAGTCTGGAGGCCGTGGCTCTGTCCACTGAGCCAAACCCTTTTAGAGCTGGAGATTCTTTCTTGAAATCTTTTCTGGATGACCTGCTTTTCCCTGGGTTTGTCACCCTGGTGAGGTTTATTGATTTATTTGTTTCGTTTTTCAGTGGGGATAGAATGTATTTAGTCAATAGAGCAAGAAAGACAGTGTAAATATTTCTCAACTGGCAAAAGAGTGGTGTCTTTCAGAAAAAAAAATTCCAATATTCCCAATTAATTTGTAAAGAATTCTGATTTCACTATTTTCTTCCCTTCAGCATGTGTAGTAAATCCCGAGGTCTCTTCTTTACTTTTGCATGTTTTCAAATGAAATTCCAGAGCTTAGACTTGCAGAGCAGACGTGTTCAAGTGTGATTTGTTATTACAAAACAATGTGTTGCCATGGCAATCATAATCAACTGACAGCTTTTTTTTCTGAAGGGAACAGATACTTGAGCTTTTCTGGTTTAACTGATAAAAGTGAGTTACAGTTTTCTTTCCCCTCTCCACATTATCACTGGGTTTGAGTGATTTTGCTGTATTGTTCAAACATTGGTCTATGTAGTTTAAATATCAGTGGTGGTACCAAGCATCTCCAGTAACAATCTAAGGCCCCCTTGAGCCTGCACAAGGACTTACTAGTAACTGAAGGCCCAGTTCTTCCTGGGGAGCCTCCCCTGCAAGTGTCCGACCTGCTCACACCCAGCACGGTCAGAGCGTTTACACTGAGAAGCTACAGCCCTGGAAAGCTGGGGTTGCAGGTGCACAAGGAGGGGGAGTGGGGATGAGGCTCTTTCTGAGGCTGTGGCTTCTTAAGTCTAGACATTTTTAGATCCTATGTTTTAATTTTGCAGCCACAGTATAAGTGCACTCAAAGAATAACTTTTGCACATAGAGAGTCTGTGAAGATCAGGTGGACAAAGGGTTTATGATTTGGGGTGCTCATTTGGGTCAAAACAACGATCATTATCAGGCTAGAGTTGCTTGATGTGAATGGAAGCCTGGGGGAGGGGAACTCTTCTATGCTTATTTTAGTTTGGTGGTATTCTATGATCCCCCCCTTCTCTTTTTGTTGTGTTAATCCTCACATGAGAATATATTTTCCCTTTTTTTTTTCTTTTTTGGGAGAGAGTGGTAGGAGGAGAGGGAGAGAGAGAGAAACATTGATGTGAGAGAGATGCATTGATTGATTGCCTCCCACGCCTGCCCCCACTGGGGCCAGGGATCAAATCTGCAACCCAGGTGTGGGCCCTTTACCGGGAATGGAGCCCGAGACCCTTTGGTGCTGAGGCCTACACTCTCTAGGCGTCCACATTCGAGCATTTGTGCCGCCTTGTTTTTTAATTTCAAAATAAGATATGTGCATAGGAATTTGTTCAGAGTTGTTGTTTTTTTTTAACTATAGTCCGGCCCTCCAACGGTCTGAGGGACAGTGAACTGGACCCCTGCTCTAACCACTGGCAACACTGGCCAGGGTGCATTTCTTCTTTATGTGATGGGTCTCAGTTCTAGATTTTTGTTTTGTGATTACATTATGTTTAGACAAAAAAGTTTCAGAGTCTCTTTTCTTCTGATTGTATCTTATCTCTACTTACCTATGCACATTTAGTTCTCTTCTCTCTCCCCTTTTAAATGTTTTTGTTGTCACAAATTATCCCTTTTCATGCTGTCTATTCATTCCCAAATTGCATTAGCTATTGTGTGTGTTTTTTAAAATATGTTTTTATTGATTTGAGAGAGAGGAAGAGAGAGGGAGAGAGATAGAAACAGTCTCCCACTGGAGATAAAAGCCCTCAACCCAGGCATTGCCCTGCTCAGGAATCAATTGTGACCTCATTCAACCACTGAGTCACACTGGAGGGGCCTAGTGTCTTTTTAAATTATTTTTATCCCTTTAATCTCTTTATTATATTTAAGAGTTTAATACCCTAATCTGAGCAAGAGTTGCAGTTTCCTGCTTCTGTCCTTTTTCATCTTACCATTTGATATCCTTTTATCTTTTTATTTAGGTAGAACTACATTCTGCATTTTGTGTAGTGTAGAACTTAAGTCAGTAAACTCCCTCAGCTCTGTATGTCTGGAAAAGCTTTGTTTCTCCTTCATAGCTAAAAGATAACTTTGCTGCATATATTATTCTTAGCTGGTGATTTCTCTCTTTCAATATTTTGAATATTTCATTTCACTCTTTCCTGGCTGGCATGGTTTCTGCTGAAAAATTCAAGGATAATATAATGGGGTTTCCTTTCTGATTACTTCTTTTTCCTGGCTGACTTAAGAACTCTTTGTTATTAATTTTTGACAGTTTTAATATAATGTGCCTGGTAGAATGTATTTTTGCATTGAGATAATTAGGTATCCTGTTAGCTTCTTAGATTCAAGGGTCCAGTCTATGTCTTCCTATAGGTTTGGGAAGTTCTCATTGAGTTTTGAATAGTCACTCTGTTCCTTTATTCCTCTTTTCGCCTACTGGTATACCCAGTATTCTTAAATTGCTCTTTCAAATGGAATCAGGTCATTCTTGTAGAGTTGT
>PVJC01038673.1:0-16645 GCA_004026665.1 Murina feae | reverse complement strand
ACACACACACACACACACACAAAAAAAAAAAAAAGGCTCCTGGAAGACTGGGGCCATCATAGGACATCCACTGAGTGGTTCCAGACTGTGAGAGGGGGCAGGCTGGGCTGAGGGACACCCACCCTCCCCCTCCCGCCCCTGTGCATGAATTTTGTGCACCGGGCCCCTAGTATATATATAAAAGCCAAGCAACTAAAATGACAGAATGACTAGATTTATCAGAATGACTGGTTGGTATGATGAGCACTGCAGTGGCCAATTGGCCTGATTGGGGCCCGGTCAGCCCCCCAACTGCCCACAGCCCCTCCCTCTGATTGGCCCCATCCTTAAACAGCCCCTCCCACTTCAATCATGCGCCAACCTCCTGAGTCCCCTCTCCTCCATCAACCCAGCCCAATTGGCCCCCATCAGGGTGGGCTGGCCAGACCCCACCCATACATGAATTCATGCTCGGGGTCTCTAGTTAAAAATGAACTGCCATTTGACCCAGTGATCCCACTTCTAGGGATATATCCTAAGAATCCCAAAACACCATCAGAAAGAATATATGCACTCTTATGTTCATAGCAGCATTACAGACAGTCCTCGGGTTACATTGGACTCAACGTATGTTGTTTCATGGTTTCGTTGCCATCTCCCATTTATTTATATTTTAAAAAGTTTCATCATTTTGATGTATGTATATATGCACTTTATGTTTTTTATTATTATTTGCCACAAGTAAAGGTCAGGAATTGTTATATTTCTTTTACATTTTTTTTTACTGTTTCACTTCATTACTGTTGTGTATGTGCTCCATGTGAGTGACATAGGTGAGTTCTGACTTACAGTGAAAATCACATTATGTTGAGCCATAGGAACGGATCTCCAATGTAACCCAAGGACCTACTGTATTTACAATAGCTAACATCTGGAAACAGTACAAGTGCCCATTCGAAGATGAGTGGATAAAACAGCTGTGGCAGATTTACACAATGGAATACTATCTAATCTAATAAAAGAGTAATATTGAAACTGACCGTTTCTATGGGATGCCTAAGCCATGCCCACCAGCCAATCAGAGAGGCTGTATGCAAATTAACCCAGTCAAGATAGAGGCCAGCAGTCACGGAGCTAGAGTAAACAGCACGCTTCCATTGCACCAGGAGTAAACTGTCTGCCTAGGCCGGCTGGGCTTCTCCCGGCTCAGGCAACATTGTTGCAATATTGTTTCAATTATAGAAGCCACGGAGCTGAAGCAAACAGCAGGCTTCCATTGCACCAGCAATGGAGGAAACTGTCTGCCTAGGCCAGCTGGGCAAGTCTACTAAGGCAACATTCTTTCAATTATAGAAGCCACAGAGCTGAAGCCAACAGAAGGCTTCATTACCTGCTTAGGCCTTGGCTTAAAGGAACAGTGTATAATGATAAGATAAACAAACCCCAAAAACCTGCTTCCAGCCAGCCTTGCTGGGACGTTGGGTCAATGGGAGCTGTGGGCAGCCTGAAAGCCTGAAAACAGCCCTCAGCCCATCACCCAGGCTGGCCAAACCCCAATGGGGTGAGGGTCCCCAATGGGGGGCTTGGCCAGCCTGCAAACAGCCATTAGCCCCTCACCCAGGCTGTCCAGGTACCCCACTAGGGACCTGAACCCTGAAGAGACTGTGGCCAGCCTGCAAACAGCCATCAGCCCCTCACCCAGGCTGACCAGGCACACCAGCAGGTGGACATCCCCAGAGGGGTCCCAGACTGCGAGAGGGCACAGGCCGGGCTGAGGGACCTCCTGAGTGCACAAATTTTTGTGCACCAGGCCCCTAGTGCAGCTATAAAAAAGGATCTCTTATTGAGGTCTATACCAAAGGGTCTTTTTCTGTAGGCTTACATTGTTGGAAACACCTCATAGAATAAATATGTTGTTTCCTTTATTCACAGAACTGTGTGTTAGATCTGTGAGAAGGAATTACAATACAGCTGCTAAAACTGTGACAGACTTAATAATCTATTTTTTTCAATCTTAGTTATTTTTGTTTGTTCTGAAGATCTGTACTATTCTAGGGAGTGATAGCTTAGGAGTGAAGATTTGAACTTACTCATGTTTAGAGGGCCCTAAAATAAATTGCTTGAAGAAATTATTTCCCAACAATTATAGGTGCAGAGTTTTTGAAGTATGTCTACATTCAAGTGTAGATTCAAGAAGCTCAACTAAAAGGACTGTGGACTGACTGAAATGATACCAGGATTGAGCAAAAAAAGTGAATAAGATGATTAAGACTCAAACTCAGGAGGAAGTAAGGCAGTGGAAGAACTCAGAACATGTGACATTCCTTAAATAAAAGTTTATTAACTTTAAATAATTGTGCCTATGTTACAAATAATAAAAGCCCTTTATACTTTTTGTAGGAAAATAAATAAATAAATAAATAAATAAATAAATAAATAAATAATAAAAGGACCTCTTACCCGTCGAGACAGCATGGATAGACTTGGAGATTATTATGTTAATCAAAATAATTCAGTTAGAGAAAGACAAGTATCTAGAGATCTCACTTATAAGTGGAGTCTAAGAACAGAATAAATGATGACAAAATAGGTCCAGACACATGGAAGCATGGAATAGTCTGACAGATCTCAGAGGGGAGGGTGGGGAAGGGAGATTCCCTGAAGAATTTGTATGCATATATGCATAGATCATGGACACAGACAATAGTGAAATGAGGGCCTAGGTTGGGGCAGAAGTAGGGTGGAGGGGGACAAAGTGGGGAAAATGGGGGACATCTGTAATACTCTCAACAATGAAAATAAGTTTTTACAAAAAAAGAAGAGGAGGGCCCTACTTGGTTTGGCTCAGTGGATAGAGCGTCAGCCTGTGGACTGAAGGGTTCCAGGTCTGATTCCAGTCAAGGGCACATGTTGGGGTGCGGGCTCGATTCCTAGTTAGGGGTGTGCAGGAAGCAGCCGATCCATGATTCTTTCTCATCATTGACGTTTCTCTCTCTCTCCCTCTCCCTTCCTCTCTGAAATAAATAAAAATGTATTTAAAAAAAAAAAAAAAAGAAGAGGGGGAAGGCTGCTCCTCCTTTTTCTTTCTTACGATAAAAGCACTACCTGCTGTTACAGAGATGCGAAAAACACTATAAACCAAAAGAAAATCTGAATTATCCTAATTCCAACATTGAAAGAGCAGCAGTTACTATATCAGTGCTTATGCTTTCACGTTTTCTAGGTTCATACACAGTCACAGACAACAGCATGCTTCCCTTACCCTGTGTTCTCACATAATGAAGTATCAGGAACATTTCGCATCACCAATGAATTATTTGTCTACCAATGCATTTTAAATAGCTTCGTTTTGTTCAAAATTTGATTTAGACAATTGTCAGGATACATTTTAAAATTGTTTTATTGTTTTCAAAAAAATTGTCACGTGATGCGTAAGAGAATGGACTTTAGTGTAGGCTTAAGTGTTATCCTCTGGCACTTTCTGACTTCAAGCCTTGGGCAAGGATCCTAATTATGCTACCTTGTCAGTAAAATGAGGGTGGTCATAGTAACTATTTCATAGGTTTATTGCAAGGAGCCAATGAGTTAATTCAAGTGAAATACAGGGGTTGGCAAAAGTAGGTTTACATTTGTGAGTACATAAAAGAGTTTATTCTCACATTATTATTTATTATTTATTGCATTATTTACTTGTATTACAACTGTAAACTTACCTTTGCCCAGCCTTGTATCTGGCATGGCGCTGACCACACAGGAAACCTTCCATACACATAGGCTAATAATCTAATATAATAAAAGAGTAATATGCAAATTGACCATTACCCGAGACACCTAAGCCACGCCCACCAGCCAACCAGAGCGGCTGTATGCAAATTAGCCCAGCCAAGATGGAGGCCAGCAGCCATGGAGCTAGAGCAAACCAGAGGCTTCTGTTGCAATTGCCTGCCTAGGCTGGCTGAGCCTCTGCTCACAGCCAAGCCCACCAGCCAAGTCATACCTCCCAGCCAATCAGAGCGGCTCTATGCAAATTAACCTAGCCAAGATGGAGGCCAGCAGCTACCGAGCTAGAGCAAACCAAAGGTTTCTGTTGCAATTGCCTGCCTAGGCTGGCTGAGCCTCTGTTCACAGCCACGCCCACCAGCCAATCAGAGTGGCTGTATGCAAATTCACCCAGCCAAGATGGAGGCTGGCAGGGCAGCTCTGCACTGGGAGCCTCCGAGGCCAGCATAGCTATGCCAGGTGTGTCAGCTCAGTGGGGAGGGGGAGGTCCGGCCTGGAGCCTCCTTGGGGCATCCAGGAGCGCCCATCCTGGGTCCACTGCCTGGCTCCACCCCCCGGGAGCCTCCCCCAGGCATGTGGGAGAGTGGTTCCTCCATGGGGCTTGCAGGAGCAGCCATCCTGGGTCCACTGCCTGGCTCCGCTCCCCAGGAGCCTCCACGGGGAGTCCAGGAGCACCCATCCTGGGTCTGCTGACTGGCACTGCCCCAGGGGCCTCCTCGGGGGCATGCAGGAGCACCGGTCCAGGGTCCACTACCTTCATCCACCCCCCAGGGGCCTCCACAGGGCATGCGGGAGTGTCTGCTGCACAGTGCGAAGAATCCGAAGCCAGCAAGGCCCCACCGTGGGATCCTGCACCAGCATCCGCCCCTGGCTCTCCACCCAGCTCTGTGCCAGGTGTGTCCCCTCAGCGGTGGGGGCCCACCAGGCATGTGTGATCGTGGGCCCTCCGGTGGGAAACGTCCAGGCCTGCACTCACCAGCCCTCCCACCCCCCAGTGCATGAACCCTAAAGGGGCTGTGGGCAGCCTGAAAATGACCCTCAGCCCCTCACCCAGGCTGGCCAGGCACGCCAGCAGGTGGATATCCCCCCCGAGGTGTCCCAGACTGCGAGAGGGCACAGGCTGGGCTAAGGGACCCCCATCCCCCAAGTGCACAAATTTTTGTGCACCAGGCCCCTAGTTATTAGTATAGAAAATACAAACAGTATAGAACAATGTAAGGTTTAAAAATCACCTGCAATCTTAGCTTTCAAAGATAACTGATGTTAATTGTGTCATGTGACCCTGTGTTCCTTTAACCAATATATCTCAGGCATCTTTGCCTGCCAAGTAGTATTGCTCTGTAGTTTATATTCTCTTTTTAATAACTGCAGAGCATTCCATTGGTGCAAACATGCCAGAATATACTCTTAATGGAGAAGAAAATAAAGTCAGCCAGCAGAACTTGAGCCCTGACTCACATCCCTGGCCAAACCCACACTGTGCACATTTCACAGAGCTGGCTAAGAAGAATGTCACCACAAGGTCGTCTCCGTGGGGTCAGGAAGGATCTGAGAACTGTGTCCCAGTTTCCTCCTCGGAGCTGACCTTGATTGTTCTAGCACATCACCCTTCACCTGCACACTCTGCTCTTGGAGCTCAGAAGAACGAAAACGGGAAACACATTCCTCGGGTTGCTCCTGCTGACTCAGCAAGCGGGGACTCCCAGAGTTCATGGTGGTTTGGCCATGAAGACGCTCAGGCTCCAGTGAGATCCTCAGCCTCCTGGGGGCCAGAGGAGGGGTGGGTGGCCGGTTTACACTGTGTTTCACACCAAGCAGCTGGGGAGATTGTAACCCCGTTCATTCCCCCACTGCCTTAGAAAGAAATGCGATCGCATCTCACAAGGAAAAGGCTCCTTGTGCTCATTCTTTGTTTCTTGCCTTCTTCCCATCTACTTTCCTTTGCATCCCTCCTCCTTTTTTTCTTCCCCATTATCTCCTTCTCTCTCTCTCTCCCTCTCTCCCTCGCTCTCCTGTTCTTCCTCTCAATTTCCAGAATAAAATACTTTTGGGAAAAATGTTACAAAGAAACAAATCTGTTATTTTCAGAGATAAGAGGAATTCCCCCCTCCCCCCAAAGATTTATGTGCAGCCGAGAGAACTGGTGAAGTAAGTGGGCCAAAGGCCTCTTTCTTACTCGGGCAGAGAGTCCATGGGAAGTCCTGAAAAGGCTCGACTTCATGGTGACTTTTGCAAATTCATGTTTGGGAAAAAGAAGATTGGAGCTTGGTTCCTACTCGTGCCCATGCCTGTCTGGCCCTGTCTCAGCCCTCCAGTCCCAGGGGCCACTCCTGCAGTCAAAGCACAGGAAGGGGGGCTGAAGACTAAGCACACAGCTGCTTGTCAGCTGCCAATCTGATAACTCGCAGCTCTACATCGTCTTCCAAGTCATTGATCAATATATTATGTGAGATAAAGGCCTGCTGTGTGCAATTAAAGCCCTAATTCAATCCCTATTTATTTATTAGAAAAGCACAAATCCCAACTCTGCTGTTTTTGTGCTGCGTCTCCAACAATATAACAGCCTCTCCAAGCTTCCATGTCTCCAGCCCTAAAAGGGGGAATAGCCGTGGACCCATCTGATGTGGACCTGTGTGCACAGGCTCAGCACAGCACCCGCCGAGGGTATGAGCAATTCGGTGAGCTGTGCTTCCAACTCATCAGATTACCATCCATCTTTCCACGAGGAAAAGCCCACATCTGTTTATCAAATGCTCCTGCTGGAATTGAAGTGCACGATGTCTGGAATATTTTATTGGTCTATCAAAAATAAAGTATCAAGAAAGGAAAGAGAGTTAGGCCAGAATGACCAGAACCTCTGAAGCTCTCAGTCTGACTCTGCTCTTCCTTAAATATTCGTAAACGGTGTGTTTCATAATCGAGTCCCAAATGCTAGCTCCATTGCCTTCTAGTTTTTTGAACCCACATTTTTCTCATTTTTGAAAACTAGAATAACATATTCCTGTCTCCAATTCCCTGGCCTCGCTCCCAGGCTCCGATGCCTCTAAGATTGCTGACAGTGGTTTTGTAATCACATCTGCAAGCCCTCTATTCTAGAATTTAATCCAACTTGAACTCATTAACTGTCTAGTTCCCCTTCTATTAGCTCTTGTGCTATCTTGGTCTTCAATTTTCCCTTTAAAAACGTGTTTTCCATGTATATTCATTTGCTTATGCATGGTTGCATCCTGGAGAAGTACTAGGTAAGTGCAGAAAACTGCACTCAGCTCAACCTGCTGCATGGGACACACGACACACACACACACACACACACATACACATCTAATATGTGTTCATGATGGAAAATTCCAAAGTTATGGTGAAATGAGAGGATGAGCCCAGAAATCACTGGTAATCGTAGTTTTCAGAGACAACAATGGTGCCTCCTGACTTGTTCTAACACCTTCCACTGCGTTTCTGCACAGAAACACACACACGTGCTGATGGGTCAAGGACACAGGAAGATTCCCCCGGGGAATTCTTTTCCAGAACCTGACCTTTAGTGTTAGCACAAGGCTTCTGTGTGTGGTGGGAAATCATTTTGATTGAACTTGGACCCTTTGTTAGAATATGTTGGCTTGTTAGCAATTTGCTACATCATCAGTGTTACAGTCACTACCGTGGTTAAGAAGTAGGTGCTCAGTAAATAATTGCTGATATCCTTAATTAAGGAGGCACCGGAGGCATGAGAATTAGACTTCAGAGTTGGAGGGACTGTGTCCTGAGGCTTCTGAACCCCATGCTGGAGGGCTGACCTCAGGCAAGTCGCCCCATGCCTCGGGGCCTCAGTTTCTGAGCATTATCTCCTGTTAAATGGTCTGTCAGACAGCGGTCAGGATTGTGCTCTGGTGAAGGTTAAATGTGACCTTGAATACAGTGCTTGGGGCACAGTGTTTGGGTTTTAAAGAGTATCCAAAAGTGGTAGCTATTGTTGTTCATATTTTCTATAATAATAAAGTGTAATATGCTGATTAGATTGGAGGTCCTTCCAGATGTCCTTTCAGACAACCTTCAGGATGAAGTGAGGCAAGCCTGGGTCCCAGGTGTCTGAGGGAAGCTGGTGCCAGCAGCCAGGGGAGGGAAGGCCTACTCTTGCATGAATTTTGTGCAATGGGCCTCTAGTTTTTGTTATAAGATCTTGTATGGTTCAAGGTTTATGTACATTGAAAGCAAAGACATTGCCAGAGGTCAGTGATTCCTTTAATGGAGGAATTTGCATTTTGAGCTCAGTGCAAAGTGAATAGAACCCACCAACGGCCTGGCCTGTGAATAATATCATCACTGGGACCCTGTGGAGGTGTGCATTTCTCAGTCCCATCAATTCTGCTGTGGCAGGACTTACTCCTAAACATCACCATGCTGTGCAAAGTGCTGTGCCAAAGGCCTCGGGGCTCCTGGGAAATGGGTTTGTGCAGTAGTTCTCACTCACAAATTCTCAATGCGTCATGGGACTTTGCCCCTCTCCCAGTGGACATTTGCAATGTCCACAATGATCTGTTGGTTGTCACACTGGTGGGAAGGGTGGTGAAGCAGAGGAGGTGCCTTGGCATCTAGTGTGTGAGCCCAGGGAAGCTGCTGACCCTGCTGCAGGGCACGGGCCAGCCCGCAGCACAGTCATCCAGCCCAATGCCAAGAGAGCAAAGCTGAGAACCCTGAGTTAGGGACCAACACTCAAAAACTGGCCAGTGGCACACTAAAAAAAAGGATAGAAATCTAATAAAAACAGCAACACAGTTGTATCTAGGGTAAGTGGTTAAAAATGCATACACACTGCAGAAAATATTGTACTTTTCCTTGAAAAACCCTGCGATTGCCTGTGGAGTGGATGTTGGGAGGTGGCAGCTTGTGGGCAGTGTTGAAGTGGAGGAAGCAGGTGCTGAAATGGACAAGAAGTTTTAATGCCACGTGATGGTGTGAATGGAAGTGGATGCTGGACGACTGAGGGGTGTGTGTGTATGTGTGTGTATGTGTGTGTGTGTGTCCCATGCAGCAGAGTTCAGCTGGGTGCAGTTTTCTGCAATCACCTCATGTCTCTGGGATGGAATCATGCACAAGCAGACAAGAAATTTGGCTGTGCCCAAATTGTTCCCTAAAATGGCATTGGAACATATGCATATTTTAAAAGCATACCATATAGTAGAACAGACTGCACATACTTAATTGCACTAAACTGACTTGACGGCAACTAGAATTCCCAGCAACAATATTTTGATTCTGAAAAATGCGTCAGACTTCATGATCAAAAAGACTGGTGCCCTCTAGATATCAGCGAACAAGAGTGACCCAGGGTTCGGTTGAAGTCGAAGACTTTCACACGCTGCTGTGCAGCACATGCCTTTCCACGCCCTGACACGTGGCCCATGCTATTTATGACAAAGTTCATTTTAAATCCCGTATAACATACATGATATATGGGATTTGCTTCAACATCATCCAAGTGGAGACAATGAGTAGTGGGGTGGAGGGGAAACAGGACTGGCCATGAGTTCATACATGACATTGGGAGATGGGAACATGGACTTGGTTATAATGTTCTCCCTACCTTTGTATAATAAAAAAATATTTTTAAAAATTATGTATAAGCAGTGCATTTGCAAATAGATTCATATAAATATTGATTCTTAAACGGAACTACTGCTGTTTTTTAACATGGGACTCATATGTAGCTACTATAATGAAATATCATATTAAAAAGATGGGAAGGGCCCACAGTATTTAACACAGGCTTACTTCCCACAGTTTCAAAGAACTGGCTCTTACAGGTAGAACATGATGGTTAGGAAAATCAGGTGTCAAGAGGAAACAAATAACACACTAGCCAAGGTCAGTGACCAGGCCAACGACTTGGAGTAGCTTTGTACAGGCTGAGACTGTGAGAAGCCCACACGGCAGAGGGGAGAGTACATCACGGGGTGAGTGGGGTGAGGTGGGGGGAGGGTGTGCAGATTCGTTCTCTGTGCAACTTGACTGAGCAGAGTATCGTGAGCGTTAAGAGCACGGGTGGGCCTGACAGTCTGACCTCACTGGAGAGGCTTGGTTCTACTGAGTGATCCTGGGCATATAACCCTGTAGTGAAACATAAAGGAGCAAGATTAAATAAACACCAGCAGAGATGCATGTAACGATAAAGGCACATCAGAAAGACCCCAGGCTCCAAAGCAAGTTCGAGCTGCTCTTTGGAGCATCTGATCAAAACTAGAGATTATCTCCCCTGGAAAATGCAGAAGTGAATTCACAGAAACATCTGAATGCAATGTCTGGACAGTCACAGATGTCTATCTTAACCTCCATCCAGGGTGCTGCGTAGGAACCTGAGTTAGAGGCTGTGCCAACTTCATTCTAGAAGCCAAGGGGTGGAGACCAGTGCATTATGTTGCTGTCCCTGCAGCTGGCCCTCTTGGCTTATGTCACCTGCCTGAACTTTTCCTCCACATTCCCAGTTCTCTCTTAGTCTTCCACGTCCCTCACTCTCAGGAAGTCCTCCTCAGGCAGGGCTACCTACAGAAGTTTCTCCTCTGAGTACTGCTATTTTGGTCCTTAATCACATACTCTCTTTGGGTGCTTGTCTCTGGATAGTCGTGTGTGTGCGCGCGTGTGCATTGTTTGTTTAACTAGATTACAAGCAACAGGACAGCAACACTAGTTATCATACTTCCTGGTATATTCTCCCAGAATCAACCACATAGAAAACTATCAAGTAAACAGATACATGGTTTGAAGATAGGTAGTCATAAAATAAATATTGAATGAATGAATAAATCTCTCCCTTTTTCACTGCTTTCCCTCACACTCTAAGCTTAGGACTCTCTGCTCCTTCAGTCTGGAGCACCCTTTCCCCGAGACTCCCTAGCAAACTCACATTTATGTTTTGAATCTCAGCTCAGAATCTTCAGGGAAGTCCTCTGCTCCTCACTTTCTATCTCTCTGCCTCCCTCCTCCCTGCCCCATGCATCAACTGTGGGAGACCCCTGCCATGCACCTGTTTGCAGCACCCCAGGCAGTGATCCTCACGGTCACCTACCCACTGCTGAGATGTGAGGCCCACTGGGTGTGTGATGCAGGAAGGAACAGGGTTACTTGCTTATGCATTTATTTTAATGTGCATTTGTAATAATACAACTAAGGCATCAGACCCATGATTTCACAGAGTTGCTTAGGATGAGGTTGAGTAAAACAAAGAGACAACATAAGTTTAAAGAAAAGCCACATGAGAGGGCTAGCCCTCGTGCTGTGGTTGCATGGCAGCCTTCTGAAGGCTGGATGTGTTCATTGAGCATGTTGATGAGTGTTGGGCTGGCATTTGGAAAAGGCAGGTTTTGTAACTAAGTTTCTTCATGTCCATCTCCTTTCCTGGGAGGCAGCTCCAGGAGCACAGAGACCGGGCCTGACCCAGTTCTGCACCTCAAAGCTGGGGTTCAGGGATGGTGGGCTACATGGAAACATTTAGAGGTGAATTTAAAAATTCTGTCCCAGCATGACTTTGCTCTCCTCAGAGCAGAATTTCGTCTGTTCCCTGGAACAGAAGCAAAGCAGAATGGTGGGAAGGAAGAACACAGTGCTCTCCCCCAACTCATTCCCAAAGGGTCCAAATAGACCATCAGAAGAGCCCGTTCTAAGAGCCCGTCCTAAGAGCCCGTCCTAATCTACTCCTCCCAAGGGCCTCCCTTGCTTAGGGTTTCTTCCAGAGATTTCTAGGCAGCGCAAAAACCTGGTGAGGTATGGACATAGAGCTCTCTTTGCCTTTAACGTAATTAACCGAAGACTCTCAGAGCTTCTTCACTATGAGGACTAGTTTCACCACCCAGGTGTCTGCTGACTCCAAGAAACAGTGCTTATTCCCTAGATAATCAAGGGTACTGACAGAGAGGAAAAGCAAAGCACGAAAACTGCACAAACGGAAAACTTAGTCAACCAGCACCTGCCAGTAAAGGCTGGCTGGTGGGAGTGGACTGAAAGGTTCCTTGGGGCTCTCCCCCAGGGAGGATGCTGGAACTTCCAAACGCTGAAGGTCTTTGTGTAAGAGGTGAGTGGGTGTGGTGTGCCTACTGAGTCCAGGCTGGCTGGCGAACAAAGAAAGGAAAAGGGAAAGGCAAGGGTGCTTCCACTTTGCAAGGTAACACAGTGAAGGAATCCAGCTTGAATTAGCTCTAATCACTGATGATTCATTTGGAGAAAATCACAAAGGGACTCTCTCCCCCCAGTTTCCGCTTTAGGGATTTCCCAGGCTAAGAGGGCAGCCCAGTTTGAGTTACTGGTTTTAAGAAACCAAGAAATGATAACGTGAAACAAGGCAACTACACTCCTAAGGACTTTTAAAATTTATTTTAAGAGTAATTTACCTACAATCAAATCTGAATTCTTATAAGTCCATTAACCATGGACTCTGGTTTGCTTGTTTTACACTATATCTTGCTACTTTGCTTGAATGGTCAGAGGTTCATTTATGGAAAAATATGACAAGTTTAAATTATAATCAAGACTAGAGGCCTGGTGCACAAAATTTGTGCACAGGGGTGGGTCCTTCAGTCTGGCCTGCACCCTCTCCAATCTGGGACATTCCTCTCCCAATCTGGGACCACTGGCTCCTAATTGTTCCCCTGCTGGCCTGCCTGATTGCCCCTAACCACTCTGCCTGCCTGCCTCATTGTCTCTAACTGCCTCTGCTTGCCAGCCTGATTGCCCCCTAACTGGTCCCCTGCCAGCCTGGTCGCCCCCTAAATGTTTGGAAGGAATTTGGACATTTGAAAGATGTCTGGTCAACCTGGTCTAATTAGCATATTACCCTTTTATTAGTATAGATGTTTGCTACCCATTACCAGGTATATGAAGAGCAGCTCTCCATCTCTAAGTATCTTTGATAGACAGATCTCACTGAGCATCACTATAATTTCATTTCTATTTGACTGAAAATAAAACTCAGCATCTGAGTGCCTAGTGTATTCTCTGCATTTAACATACATTATTTCCTGTATTTATCACAAGAATCCAATGAGATAGGCAATATTTTTGTATTGAACTGTTTAGAAAATAAAAATCTAGAAAAGCCAGTGATTGGTTCACAACCACTCAGCTAATGAGTGGCAGAGTCAAGATGTAAACCTCAGGTTTTATCTGCTTCAAATTATGTCTTTTTACTCTCCTTATTGCTTAAAAAAAACCAAAAAACTCTGTAGAGAAAGGACTTAAGAAAAAAGCAAAGAAGAGTGGGATCTAGTAGACCAGTCAAGTAAAATAAGATTTATCACAAATATTCATAACATCTGACATATCTCTTGCTATGAAATAACTGAACAACCTCACTTCACTCAGATATTACAGTCAGCCCCCATGAGTCCCCTTGGGCAATGCCTTGATGTCCCCTATTCTGCCCCAGTCAGATACCCTCAAGCCACACTGACACACAACATTTATCTGTTAATCATTGGGAAGAGGAAGTGGTCATTTATGAGACATGCCATTTCTGGCATTTGTGACCTCAGCATCAGTGATCAACTTCCTTCTTTGAGGAGCCGATGTCCTGAAAAGAAAGCATTACCATGGTGTAGTAATTTTGTCATTCTATTTCCAGGAGTGTCTGATCTCAGTATGAAATAATTGAGCAACCAGAGTCAGTATGGATGGAGAGAGAGAGCAAAAGAGCTGGTCTCTCTAAAGGGAGCAGGCAATGAGAGAGAGAGAATGAGAGGAAGCCAGTCTTCCACAGCCAGAGTGCCTGATTCTCTGCCAAACCTCCGACCTGGGCACCATGATGCACCATCTTAAATACACATGCCATCGTGTTGCTTTTGTTTTCTGAGTATTGGTCTGAATGCTTTATGATAATCTGTGGCGCATCATCTTCCCAGATACAACCTCCTTACTCATAGGCTATCTAAAATAATTGCTCAATTTAGCAGTGATAAGAATAAAGTACAAGGGCTTCATGTTTCTTGATTACCAGAGAGAAGAATAACTCATGGTTCCTGGAGCCAAATCAGGCTCTGATGAGGTCTCTTCTGTCCTGACCACCCTCTTCGAGAAAGTTCTGCCCAGAAACTTTCAACTTTGAGCTGTTTCATGTGCTGGCATGCATGCACTCCAGCCCCACTCATCCCAGGTCAGATATCAGGGTAGTGACTGCCCTTTGGTGATGTTGTCCAGACCCCACTTAAGCCCCCTCTCACACACTGCAGCATTCTTGCAGACTGCTGGGAAAAACTGGAGCCCAGCAGGCTTGTAACTCACCAGGAATCGCCTCCTCCTTACAGCCCATCACCCCAGCTACTCTCCCTGGCAGGTTTTGCATTTCCTGGATCCCCCAACTCTCCAAGCATAATCTTTACCTATGGCTTATAGAGTTGTTATCATCCCCGTTTATAGAGGGTGAACCTAAGACAATAGCTGAAAATCATTTGCCTGGTGTTACAAACCTAATTGAACTTAAATGGCCAGACAGGCACCAGATGAAATGCAAGGCTTCAGTAAGGAGCCCTTTAGTGGTCATCAGAGATCTTTTGGGGCAGGGGGCAGGGTGTGGATAACGTTGGTGAAATGTACATACCTAATGGGTTAGAGGCAGCATATGGAAGGGGGGTAGCCAAAGGGGACGGTGATATGAAGGCACTGGGAGGACTTCTATTCATGCCAAGGAAGTGACAGTTGTTGCTTTTGCCATCGGTGGTTGAATGTGGGCTCCCACTGTCACTAATGATGGGGAGCACAGAGGAAAGACACTGACATTTCTCTTGGCCTCAGTTTTCTCATTTCTTAAAGGTCCCAACACCACCTACCTCTCAAGGCTGTTATATGGAAACATCACCTAGGGCAGGCTTTCTCAGGGCGGCGTTATTGGCATTTGGGTAATTCTTTGTTGGGAGTGGGAGCAAGGCTGTCTTATGTGCTGTAAGATGTTTAGCATCCGTGGCCTCCCAATAACTGCACTACTCTACCCTTTACCCAAGTCGCGACAACAGGATGTCTCCAGACACTCCCATATGTCTCTCAAGAGGCAAAATGGTGGGCCATTAAGAACCGCCGATCTAGATAAAGGCCTCAGTATAGGGTAGGCATACAGGAAGTACTTAACACCTTATTATACCTGCTCTTCTTCCTTTAGAAGATATCTTTTCTTTGATCCCTTCCAAACACCTTCATGTCTTCTCTCCATCACTGGCATTGAAAGCTGTCTCTGGAGAAGGAACTTGACAAATTCCTTTTTGTTGGGAGTGTTTGCATTTTAATCTGGGCTCAGCACCCTAAGCACAGACCACATCCTAATGCATTAAATTTAGGCAACAGTCACCTGAACGACACAAGTATTTCAGGAAAGTTTTCTTTATAACTTCTCAGAAGACAGTCTATGCAAGTGGTTATATATGCCAGTCACTTGTGAGATGTATATTAATGATTCCCAAAGTGTGTTCTCTGGAACACCAGTTGTAAGTAGATGGAAAGAGGTGTTACATCATGAGAGTGTTCTATGATTCAATCATTTAAATTAAACAGATCTCTCGGCTTCTCAGGCCTCCACGGCAGCTTTAAGATGCTGCTCTGCACCACACTTGTTCATGAAGGGACACAATTTGCAGCTTTTCACAAACATGTTTTTTTCCATGGCATCAACTTCAGAGGCCAGGAATCAGTTAACTACAGCCTTTGTCCAAAACTGGTCTAGCACCTGTTTTTGTAAATAAAATGCTATTGGAACACAGCTATGCCCGTTCATGTACATATTACTTATGGCTGCTTTCATATTACAGTTGTCATTTATTTGAGCCATGACAGAGATGCTATAGCCTGCAAAGCCTAAATTCTTCACTATGAGGCTTTTCATAGAAAAGGTTTGTCTCCCTACTTAGGAGCTGAATGGTCTGTGGGATGTACACTGACTTAGAGAAGCTCAGTGTTGAGACGTGTTGTAAAGGTCGCCTGTCCCACTTGTGGCAGTATGACTTCAGAATGACCAGACCCTTCAGAATCACCTGGGGAGCCTGGGAAAAATGCAGATTCCTAAGTTCCTGCACTGAGCCCCAAACCAGGATGTCTAGTGGGAAGACCTAGATTCGGTGTCTAATCAAGTCACCCACCAGTTCTATGCATAACTGAACCCAACGCCCTGATCTCATGGCTTCAATCCAGTGACCAAGTCTCCGCAGGAATGCATGGCTTCCTTCGTACCTGCAACGGTGAGGACGCATTACTTCACAAGCAGGCCATAGTCTAGAATAAGCATAAGAGAATTTTATATGTTGGACATGAATATGTCCTTTAGGAACTCATTGCCTTTGATTTCCCACTCCCACTGTTGCCAACTGTGGAGTGTATTTAGGAAGGCAGTGTGTGTGTGGTGGGGGGGTAGGGGAGAGGGTGGAGCACAGTTCCCTACAAATCCTACTGTTCCTCCTTCCCTGGGTCTAGCTTTGCTCTTCTGGAAGCAGTCACTGCTGCTCCAGGGAGAATCAAGCACCTACTGCCCTGCACCCTGAAAGGGCATGGCGGTTCCTCCGGGCCTTCTCCACATGTCTGTAACGTGGTGTTTTAGTGAGAGGCACAGGCATCTGGCAATGCCAGTAAACCTGGACACTACCCTTGCGTGTGGGCATTTGGGCAGCCTACATTACCATGGCCTCCCTTTTCTTATCTGTAGAGAGGATATAATAAGTAGCACCTGAAGGAGAAACAAGATGGCGGCATAGGGTAGACACCGTATATGCAGCTGTGAACAACTATTTCAGAAAAACCACGAAAAGAACACACGGACACCACTCGCACCCACAGGACGGCTGGCTGAGTGAAAATCCTACAACTAGAGAAGAGTCTGAGACTCAGAGGAGTGGCGGAAGCAAAGTACAGAGGTACGGAGGCGCGC